>OY660879.1:23587500-23735000 GCA_962446985.1 Xyrichtys novacula | reverse complement strand
GTCTGATTCAAATTTAGTGGATTGTCTCAGTTAGTTCTGTGAGTCTGTGATTCCAGACTACGCCCTGATGCAGACACATGGTCAAAGTGTGTGCATGTAGGTCTCATAGACAGCGAGACACTCACGCACATACATATTTACTGTGTGTACAGGCAGGTGTTATAGACAGAGAGAGACACACGCACACACATTGTCAGAGTGTTTTTCTGTGTGTGTGTGTGTGTGTGTGTGTGTGTGTGTGTGTCTTTGTGTGTCTGTTAATTAATGCCCTCTTAACAGGTGTTAGACATCAAAGGCATTAACTGACCTACTGTTTGAATGAGAAGCTGCCTAACTGCAGTGGATTTAGGGCCTCTGAACTTTTTCACATAGCGTGATTTCCTTAAATCCCAGAATGAAAATAAGAACATCGTACGAATCCTCCGCCCCTCATGAACACAATGATATGTTTTTTTATGTCTGTACTCTGAAAAATGTGGCCACAACAGCGAGTTAAACGGGTTTGAGCCTAAGTGATGATCAGGATTTTCTGGGAGAAAGATTGCATTACGGTCAATGAGAGGGATCGCTGCCATTTTTGGACAGTTGGTCACCTGCTGGCCAAGGGGTACAATTTAATGATTTGAAACCTCTTTTGTGAGAGGCAGGACTTATTTTCCTCCATTTTGATGTATTTTTTATGGCTGTGGAGTGAAATTTGTGGGCGTGGGAGCGATATATTTGAGCTAGGTTTTGTTGATAAAAGAAGACCTCTCCACTCTAGCGATGACATCATCAGCTTTAGCTTCTCCAATACACACCCATTATAAAGCCTGAAAATTTGCTGAAAACCATGAGGTGCTCAAAGCAAAATTGTTGAAAAATTGTAGAAGATAGCACAAAAAAAGTTAAGACAACATATTTAGAGGAAAAGATTGTGAACATTTTAAAGCAAAAAATGAGGTCTGTAGCTGAAAGTATGCTGAAGTTACAAGGCTGAGAAGGTGGAAGAATATAAGGTAGAATTGAATGATTTCCCCATTCATTTCAATGGGAAAAATTTTGCACAAAAAGTAAAAAATATCAAAAAGTATAAAGGGTAGAAAAGTGAAAAATACGTCCGCACTTGTCCTGAAGGAGAGGAACAGTTTAAAAGTTGAACGGTTGAAATAGCACAAAGTTTGAAGGAGTTGATAAGTTGCAAAAAAGGTACGGAATAATAATAATAATAATAATAATAATAATAAAGAAATAGGAGAATAACAATAAGTGGAAATGCTTAATCAGCATTTCCACTTAAATAGGAGAATAATAATTAGTGGAAATTCTTAATCAGCATTTCCACTTAATAAAGAGTTTCAGATCAAAGCTAAAATAATGATATTTTAATACAACAGAGTGAGAAACAGGAGGCTTTTCTGAAAACCAGGTAAAGAAAGTAAACAGGAATCTAAGAGGAAGTATAGAGTCTGAAAAAATGCATAATACCCCCTCTTCAAGAACAAGTTAATCAGTCACTCCACATTCCTCATCCTTGCTAAGGCAGCTGGCTGCTCACTGTAAACCAAAACTATCACTCTTGTACGATTTTATTCTCACAACAAACTGACTTTAATCTTGCAACGTAACAACTTGATTGTCAAACATTCTTCTTTATATGTAATGACTCCATTACAACTTTATTCTCTCAAGATTATGATGGAAACAAACCTTTAAAAAAATGTCTTTAATGTGACCCAAAAGGTCTGCCATACAAGTGTTATTTTCACTACTTCAAGCTAGGCTGGGCTTACTGCTGCTTAACTCAATTTAATATAGCTGGGGGCATCAGATTGGCATTAAGTTAGCTTGAACCCTTTTTCCTAAACAACCCTTTATGGAGAGTGGAGTCCACCTAATTTTTATAGTGATGATTGATTGCTCATAAGGTTGCGGTCTGCTCTCTCTCTGTATCTTTAGGCTGGTCTAACAGTGCGTGCTGTCCAAAAGTACATGCTTGGCACAGACATGACTCTTTTCACCACGGAGCACATGGACGGCGGCGCTCCCACCCAGCCGTACCCCTCCAATTCACCAGGGGGGGGTGGCACTGAGACCACAGAGACCTACCAAAGCCCGCCATTCACCGAGAACAACTCCGCACCCACGTACCAGATTCCCATTTATTAGAAGAGTTTGACCTGATGATGGGAGAAGAAAGTTGGGCAAGGGGATAGAGAGAAATTGATAGAAAACTGCTTTCTGTGATGTTCCACCTGCATTTGTATGTGTGTTAATCTGGGATGAGTTTTCAATAGCTGTTTGAAAAATAGGTCTCTCCTTCTTTGTTTCCTCTTCTCATAACATTCCAGCATTTTTAGCACTTTTCTAGACCTCTAATCCATATGGAATTTACTATTTTAGCACATCCAGTTGTGTCAGATCAGAGCAGATGAGAATAAAAAAACAAACAAGAGTAGGAAATATATAAGAGGAGGCTGCATTCAAAAAAACACAAAATATTGAAGAGATGAAGACATCCACAGGTTTTTGACTTCACCACAAAGCAGCGTTCGACAGAAAAAGTGCAGCAGGCATTCACATATAGCACCTTCATCCTGTTCTTTTCTTTCATTCAGTGTTGAATTCCCTTCATGCCAAACAGTACGGGGAATGTGTTTTTTTTTTTAGCTACGGGTCTGATCACTTCTCCCTCTTTCCCTGCTGCAGTTTAAAGTGATCATGTGTGTTGAATCTGCGTATTTCCAAACTTAGACGTCAACTAAGTGCCATATTGCAATATATGTTTCGGACAGTGACTTAAGTAGATTTCAACAAGCTGTAAAAACAAAACAAACAAAAAAAAAAAACATCACAATGTTCTGTGACTAAGCGCAATATCTCACATTCTTATAAAGGTCTGTAGGTAGCTGTGACATGTACTGTAGGTATGCAATTTATGGTCAGATTTGACAAATGTAGGCACTGTCTTAAATTACATACTAGTCTTTGAGTTGTACTAACAAATTTCAGGCTTGTCTTAAACATAAAGCGGTATATCGGTCTTTGATTGAGCTACTCAGACACAAAGGGTTGTTGCATTTCCATCAAAGCCTGTGGGAACCTTTCATCAGTAAAACTTAATGTGCGATAATTATCAGTCAAATTTCTTTGCATATCATCTCGTCAAGTATAATAGTCTTCCTGTATGTAGTGGATCATTATTTTCTCAAACACATTTCAAAATAATAGCGTCTGAACTTTGTCAGAGTAGCTGGATCTGTACATTTCTTTACATAACTATACAAGGGTCAGTTTTTCCAGGTTAATCATTGGGGAAACCTTTAATCCAAATGTAATTCCTATTCAATCAGCTATGTTTCTGCACCAGGCATGGATGGATAACTGAATTGGCTTAGCAACCACAGGAGCCGCCTAACCCCTCCGGTCAGAAACTCTTTGAATGAAATGACTTCAGAAACACAAAATATGACAACAAAGCCATTTAAGGGGGCAACACAAAAACTGACATAGAAAAGCAAAGAAAAACATAAAACCTTGACAAAAAACAACCATTAAGATTGCAAAGACTCAGAACAACTTCAAAGAGACACAAAAACACCTTTACAAAGACACAAATGGTCATAAAACTACAGATACACTAAACACAACTTCCAAGAAACAAAACAAAGTCACAAAACAACAACAAAGTTATCTAATAGGACTACAAAATGCACTTTGTAGAGTCACTAACTACAAAGATGAGAAAAATGAAAACAAATTATTTGAAATAACAAAGTTATGCAATAGCTGATGAAAAAGACATAAAAGCAACTTCAAAGAGACGCACAAAAAACGAAAACAGAGAAACGCAATACAACTATAGAAATCCACAAGGCAATGCAAACAACTTCATAGAGACACAAAATGACAGAAAACGTCAGAAAAATATAAAAGTGACAGAAAATGAATATAAACAGTAGCTTAAACTGTAAAGGTGTACAAAGAGACACAGATAGTAAAAACTGAAACAAAAAAGTCTCTAAACCATCATGAAGTGATCTTTCAGTCTAGGTTTTCACCTTCACCAAATAGGTGTGGGCGGCCTTATTTGTGCTCATGCCAAAAAGGCCGGATGTCTTATACTCCCCTTAATGTCACCAGGGGATGTATGTAGGTGGTTATCTGAGACAGCCCTATGTGGGATAGGTGATAAAATGGGGTGAGTTGGGTAAGTCAGGTCTGTTTATGTTTACTTTTTAGAAGCTGCCAAACTGCCCCGTGTTCTTACTGCTGTATTTTTATTACTACAACAATAATAATGTCCACTTTTGCATAACCACAGATCCGATTGGTGAAGGGTTCAATCTCAGGCAAAAGGTTTGTTGGACGTTAGGGGTCTGTATAGCTGGCTAATTCACTGATCCTGCTACTGAGGGAGGAATTTGTTGCCATGGTGATATGGATAAATGGTGGATGAGGGTCACTGGTGACCCTCGGTGTAGATACCATGTCTGTGTAACAGCATCTGTGTATACATATTTGTCATCAGAGAACCTGTAATTAAGTGTGTGTGTGTGTGTGTGTGTGTGAGTGTGTGTGTGTGTGTGTGTGTGTGTGTGTGTGTGTGTGTGTGTGTGTGTGTTCGGGGTGGGGTGGGGTGGGGGTGGGGTTGTACTTGTCTAGTGTACTTGTGCACAAGTGTTTGCATGTCTGAGATACGTGTGGGTCTGTGTTAACATGTATGGCTGTGTGTCTATGGGTGTAAAAAGTTTTCGTGGTGCATAAAGTTATTTTCTTTGATGTGTTGTCAAAGTTTGGGGCAGAAATCCCACATATGTTATAAAATTTTATAATTTGCCCAAAACAAAAACAAAAAAAACATTTCTGGTAAATATTTCATCAATAATATAAAAAGTATAAAATCACAGGTTTGTTTTCTTATCAACAGGGCCACTATCAAAATTTCATGTTAACTGACCGGTAGGATGCCTCGTTAGGGGCCTGTTCTATGAAGCAGGATTGCTGCTTAGCAAGGTAACTTCGAGGGTAAGTTCAGGGTTTCCTGTTCTACGACGCAGGTTCACTTCTTAGCGAGGTGAGTCTCCATGGCAAACAGGTTGAACCTGCTGCGTAGAATAGGCCCCTGGTCTCCTCACAGTTTATGTTTGAACAACGCCCTCTGCAGATACTAGTCAACACTGCAGCATCAGGAAAACAGGCACTGACAAAACTCATGTTGACTGCATGAAGCAAAGCATGAAGTTGTTGTATATGACCTGTTTTATACAACAACTTCATGCTCTATTATCATGAGTTTTGTCAGTGCCTGTTTTCCTGATGCTGCAGTGTTGACTAGTAGACTAGTGAATACTGTGTCATTCTTTACTTGACAACAATGAGATTTGCCAGAAATCAGTGCAGTTGTGCGACTGTCTTGCAGTTGCAGTTTCTTGTAAGATGTGCACCCAGACAAATTTTTCTTTCTGCACTGTTATTACATACTAGGTGAAACTCCTGTAAAGGAAATTAAATAAAAGCCATAATCAAGGGCCTGTAAGACAAAAAATCCTCTGTATTTTACCCTGAGTCCTACAAAGTTCCCTGTTGAAAGACCTGCGCATGCAACAAAAAGATCAAAGTGAAAAAGTAATGAGGTAAATTAATCGCAAAGTATCAGCGCGGAGGAGTTTTTGTCCTGTCTCATAAAACAAAGTGAAGACCGCTCAACATCAAATTTTTTTCTTCTACTTTCATCAGCAGGCTGTCTGTCTGTCATTGAATACAGAGTTAAATGGGTGTATTTGAATTTCCCTCTGGGATTAATAAAGTATCTATTGATCTATCTATCTTGAAGAAATAAGAAACAATTAAAGTATTTGGTTTTGATGGTCCTGCTCCAGAATGGGGGGCAACACTTTCAGATGCTGGGGTTTTGGTACCATTAAATCTATCTGGTACATTCAAAGGACTTTACTTGGTAGTTTTTCATGTTGTGGCCCTTTAACCCCAAGTAGTAAGAAAAATGCTTTAAAAATAGGAATTTCTAAAAGAAGCAGAGGAATAGAATCGCCCATCTGTGTCCTTATTCTAACATATTATGAGTTTCAAGTTACAGTTACTCAAGACCTAATATGACCAGACTGACTTTTACATTGTTGGTTGCTAAGATTTGATTTGAGTTATGAGCACGAGAGTAAGGATTTCTCAGTATTAAACCCACTTATTTTGGAGAAGATTCATTGTTAGTGGTGAAGTCTGCCATTCATGCTCTGAAAACCTGCTGAACAAACAAAACAAAACATGTAATTAACCATTAGAGTTAAATAAAAGTTAATTGTTTACTCTTCCTACTAAAGGAAGAAAATCTATTTACAACATGTGGCATGCTTTTGGAAATGTTAGTTATCATTTGAAGTATGAAAGAGTATGCTAAAATATAAAAAAACAAACAAAAAAACAAAAACAGCAGTATAGCTCCTTAAATCTTGAGTTGCAGGTCTGATAGTTGCCAGTAAACTGTAGTACTGGGTAAAAAGGGGTTTTGGTGGTGGTGTAAAGTACTATTGGGGCACTTTTAAGGTCAGGTTTCATTATTGTTCTCAGTGCTTCAGTCTTTTCTTCTGTACGTGTGGTAGTTAAAAATAATGATACAAGCATTCTCTATGTTTTGTGCTCTGGCCCATGTACACTACTGTGGTAGTGGTTGATTGTAAAAATTCAGTATGTCGTTGAAGTAGATGGAACGTGTGTGTGATGCTGTCTAGGGTCTGGTTTGTCCTGTGCTACTGAAAATGAATAAATGAAAATTAAAAAAAGGATTATTTATTATCTAGAATGCACAGTATGTTGGAAATATTTTAATTACCCACTCTTTAAAGGGCAGTTGGCACCAAAATCAGAATTCCCCGTGCTCATGCTGTCACTTTGTTTGACTGAGATATAAAAAGGTGATGATACATGGTGACCCTAGTGCCATCAGTTGTGTGAATTCATGTATAATTCATTGCATGGATGTTACAGTATCTCCCCCATAATATTAATCAAATTTGAATCCCCATCTACCAATAAAGTCAACACTGATTCAATTGCGTGCTCCCCATTGAACATGTTACTTTAAACTTTTTCTTCCTGTTCTGAGGGTGTTTGACCTCTTCAGTGTAAAAATGCTGTACAGAGATGTGTGTCATTGTCTATTACCTGAATGTCTCTGGACTGAACTGTCTCTGGACAGTCACTCTAATAAAAAAGAAAACATGTCTCGGACTGCCTGTTGATGTCACTGACTCTGATGTGTGAACACTGGCTCCATCTCTACAGATTTATATGGTCTATCACAGCATAGGTTGAGGACATAAACTAAAGCTCTGATGCTGGTTTTACTCCTGTGAAGGGCACTGCCTCCATACATTCCTCCAGAACTTGGGTTCAAAATGCAAAAAAGTAAAGAGTTTAAAAAAAGAAAATTTGAGAGTATTTGGTGAAATACTGGAACTGGAAATACATCCATCCTAGTAACATATTATCCTGACAATTAAGGCTTGCTACACGTGCCCAGCTGTGTGCAGCACAACGGTGAGCATATACTTAAAGTTGATGGAAGCCAGTATTAAAAGCAAAAAACAGGAATTACTTGACACCTTTTGCTGTTAAGTCTGGCATATCAACATTAAAGGTGGTAAAAAGCTGCATTTCCTGTTTGTTTACACTATTCCAGCTTCAATTTTAAGGCTCTTCCTGGTAACAACAGTAAGAGCCGTGTGAAGTCTGCCTCTCTCATCTTAAGAAAGCAAACAAGGTAGACAATTGAAATACATGTCAAACATTTTCTTTCTTAAATTTTCCTGATTAATGTGCATTTTTTTTACTTCTTTGATTTTAAAATGGAGAGAGACATAATAACCAACAAATATACCTCCTGCAGCATCCTCTACCTCTATCGAATTTCCCCCAGGGGGAAAATAAATAAAGTTCTTATCATATCTTATCTACCTGTTATGCAAAGGTGCACAGAAATGATGCAAGAAAACATGACAAATACTTTAAACATGAGTCACTGAACTTTCTATGAGTGTGGGCGCCTCCTCTGAATCTGCCCTGGATTGCACCAACCTGAAGGATCACTGACAGTTTCTTACAAATACTTCTCACCATAGGAGGAGATGGAGGCCTGCTGTCTGTAGTCATATACAGGTAATGGTTCAATACATTAGTTAGTAGAAAAACAATCAGTAAAGGAGGATTTCATTTGCTGTCTTAAACATCAGAAAAACCTACTCTGTAGTCTGTTTCATTAGTATTAGAAATAAGGGCGTTTGGAGAGTTTGTCAAAAGTAGTTCGCTCACAGATGATTAATGGCTATACTGAGCTGCTCGAACAAGAACTTCTCTTTATTTCAAGACTACTGCCAGAGCACCAGTACATCTGAAGCCTTACTATTTGAAATCTTTGGGTGGTTAGGCTAAATATCAACCAGTGAAACAAAATTGACCTCTATGAAATATTTGATAACTGAACTATACCGTACTGACATCAACCACCTCTATCAAAATATTGATAAGGTGCTTTAACTAGGTGGACACCGTGGAGTCATGGCTGAGCTGGTTAAAGCTGCTTAGAAGAGAAGAGGACTGTTGCAGACTACCTCAAAACCAGCTTGAAGTGGCTGCTGATGAGATTAAGAGACAATTAAGCACTTCAAAAAACCCTGAAAATCTTTTTCTCTTTAACTTTGAAGACCTGTGCCTTTTCAGGCAACCTACTGATTGAACATTTGTACTTTGTTTTTTAACTATTGACTCACTATCTATGGGAAATAGCAAATACTTTAAAAAGAAAGAACAATATACAGCACATCAACTTTTGTGCAAATGAAAAAAATGGAAATAAAAGCATGACCAACTAGAAAAGCACTCGGAGAGCGCAGACCTCCGCCAAGCAGCTCATGTCCCCCTCTTATATTGTGATTCAAACCAAAACTTTTAGTGTTACGTGTCTTTTATTAACGTTTATTTATGTTTAAACTGGTATGTTCACTGTTAATAATGTTCCTAAAACAAGAAATGCCCTGACCCAGATTCAAACCCAGGACCTTCTGGCTGTGAGGCGACAGTGCTGACCACTACACCACTGTGCCGCCCATTGGTTATCTTTCAGCATTGAAAATTCCAGTGACACCCTTCTTTTTGTGTGTTCTGGATCACAGTATCCAGAATTTTGTCTGGATCAGGATCAACCTTTGACACCTCATAAAACTCATTGAGATCCTTTTGTGTAATTTTTTACTAAAGACTGGCCATTTTTATTATAGAGTTAAATGCAAAAATTCCCAAAGTTGCCCTATCTCACAATGATAAAGTACCCACTGTTATGTTTTTTAAAAACACTGCAACAATATTGCTATTGATATTTTATGGTCACAATTGTGAGGTGAAAATCTGATCTTGTGGCCTCTCTGCTCAGAACAGTAACCTTTATTTTTATTTCTTTATTATTCAAGTAGTAAAATTTGATCTTAGCTTGATATTTCAGGTAAAACAACATGGTATGGATGAGAAAAGCTGTAGACTGACTAGGTTTAGTGGAATTGTACGAGTCTTGAGTGCAGAGGGTCAGATGGGTACCTGGAGGTCCACCTTTTGTACATTTTGTAACAAGCAAAGATGAATACACAACACTCTTATGAATAACATAAAGCTAAGTGAGGGAAAAAACACACTTTGTGCTATCACATGGTCAAATGGAAGTATCTCACTGTACAGAAAAGAGTGCTTGAAACTCTCAAACAGCTTGAAACGTGAGACCTCATTATTGCTGTCACCACCCAGTCTTCACTGTCTCACAAGCCACTCTAACATAGTGAAACAACCAGTGCTGATAAAAACAGCTTTATTGAAGCCAGACAGAAAATCCTGTGAGCTGCTGTATGATGTGGAGTACATTCATTCAAACACAGATGCTACTGCTCCCAAAACACAGACAGACAGACAGACAGACAGACAGACAGACAGACACACACACACACACACACACACACACACACAGACCAAGTCAGTGTCCTGACAGAGAGGACAACAAAGCAAGCACGCCCTGCGTGTCAAAGCTGGGCCTTAGACTGCGAAAGAGACTAGACTGTGGCAGGCTGGAATGAAAATGTCTTTTATGTGTAGAAGGCAATATGAAATAAGAGGGCATTTCTTCATGGACATTTCCATGAAACTCAAACCCTACTAAAGTCAGTGATATTATCACATTAAAAGCTGATCTTTAAAAAAAGGGTAGATCATAACTGTAAAAAAACACACATGGATACTGATTTCTTTGATGCCATTTTAGTTTCCATATAACCCTTGGGTAACATAACAGCATTACTAAACCAACTCATCACTCAGCCTGTACACCAAATGAAACGGTGGGTGATATTAGATCAGATACAATTTTGGAGAAAGTTCCCTCTAGGACATGAAAATATGATATGAACAGAATAAAAGAAAACTAAAATCTAATTTTCTTTTAATTCCTGAACTGCCTTTTGATTCTTGCCACTTTCCTAAGTGACATTTTAAACAACTTTTTTTCTATATGAAGCAAAAATTTCAAGTGATTCAAAAAGCTAAACTTAAACTTTTTTGTGCTAAATGGTCAGAACAAGTAGATTTCTGTTAATTTATTGTTAAGCCACTCAAAAATGAATAATGAGCAAAATACATTTTGTCTCTTGTTAAAATTAAAATAAAAAACAAGATAGAAAAATGTATCATTACAATTTTTGCATTAGAGGGCACTGATTTTAATTAAAGCATTAGATGGTCTCTCCACCTTCATTAAATAAACTCAAAGAGCTAGGTCCAGCTGGAGACAGCTTCACAAGATGTAAGTGAAAATGAGGTTGAAATGGGGAAGGGTTTTGTGTCTTAACTGCTTAACCATTCACATAGACCTAGTGATGTGATCCCCATCAAAAGAACACCACAAACCATGTTACAGTCTGGTCAGGATGAGATATAAGCGCCGAGCTCCCCTGGGAAATGGTCACAGGCTGCTGTTTTCACACTGGCAGCTGCAGGGATTGACAAGGCAGCAGAATGTTTGCCCCATGTTGGCAGACAGAGCAGGGACAAAAAAAGTGACTAAGGCTAGCTGATGATGCGGCTAATTGACTGCAAGGAGGGGAACTCTTCATTCTCCCTGTTGTGCAGGGTCTTGTGGGAGTTAAAGTCTTTAGGGGCCAGCACTTGTCTACAAGTGGGGCACACCTGGCAGTCCAGCTCAGCTGCTGCGTTGTCCCCTGTGGTCGGCCTTTGCCAGGCATTCTTCTTGTTCTTGTTTTTCTTTCCTCCTCCAGTGCCTGACTGCTTCTCCAGTGCCTTAGAATCTCCGTGGGCTGTTAGGAGCTCCTGCTGTTTGCCCGTGTCTGGCAGGAGAACCAGAAGCTCATTGAAGATGTGGTTAAAGTCATCACCAAGCAGGTCCTTACAGCTGTGGTGGTACTGGGCTGCTGATATCACACCCTGCAGACACAGACAGAGAGACAGGAGATTTACAAGCAAAGAAAATGATTCAACTGAGGTCCCACAGATGAGCATGTGATCTTCTTTGTTGTTTACAATTGTTAACCACTGGTTTTGACAGATTCTCAAGTATCAATCTCCTAAAGAACTAATAAATGTGATGATTACTCCTGCAAATAAAAAGTGCAGAAGCAAAACATCCAAAAAGTGATGGAAGTACAAAAACTCAGGGTGATAATATTGATAAGCATGTGGTGGGTACCTGTCTGAACTGTGCAGAGTAGTTTTTGAACTCGTTGAACTGTGACTCATCATTGTGTAGGTACTTCCTGATGCACTGGATCAGCTCCAGGTTCCTCTGCTGGAAGTCCTCTGGTACCAGGTAACCATTGCTCGACATCTTAGCAGGCCTGAAAATTAAAATTAGAAAAAAAATTAAAAAAAAGACGACCGACTATAAATAAACGTCCACAGATCAAAAGGTAAGGAAAGAGAGAAACAGAGGTTGTCTCACGGGTTGACTGAAGTGGGAGCAGGCTCCACCACATTACTGTTAAGGGGGATCCCGGTGAAGCCTGGTGGAGGTTTAGTGGCTGAGATTCCCAGGCCCGGTGGCGGCATTGTTGAGGATGGGGCAGGAGCTGAAGCCTTCATTGGAAAGGAGCTCTTGAAGCCTGAAATACAAAGTGTTAACAAATCCTCTCTTTTTAATTGCAGTCACTGATATAAAAAGCAAAAAAGGGGGTTAAGGTTCATATTTCAATTGTGTAGAATGCACATCCAAAACTGCTCCTGAACCTGGATCAAAAAACACATCTAAACGACTTTATGCTCATTAGTCATAAAGCTTAGTTTGGGATGTCCAATACGCTGTTTACATGTGCTGCTTTATTGCTGCCATGTCTGTGCTGTCTCGTTTCTTGGCTTTTGACTGGCTTTTAGCTTCCAACTTTGCACATGCCTATAAACTTGAGATGAAACACTACCTTTGTATGCACTATGAAGCATTGTCTCATGCATTTGTCCCTGCCAAATAAACAAAGTAAATAAAGAACAAAAAATCTCAAAACCAAACAGATTACATTCATGATTGTCGATCACAGATATATGGGATGCTGGAGCATTTCAAGTTCATTTCTAGAGTCTGTGTCACTCCTTGTTCAGTAAAAACTTTACAAAAGAAATTAAGAAATTACAGCATGTGCACCCAAGCTGTGTCCAATTTTAAAATCACTGAAAAAGTAGCCAATACAATGCCAGTAATAGACAACTAAATCTTTTCTGGGGGCTTCAGATCATGCAAAGTTACTCTATAGGTGACCCACCCGGACTGACAGACCTAAAGATGGAAATGAGTAAATTAGGTTAAATGTCAGGAAAAGGGGACGTGTTAACTGTCAGATTGCTGTACCTGGTGGCGGGTTCTTGGTGATGAGTGCTGGGAACTCTTCTTCCTGATCAACAGAAGTGTCCCTGCTTGAGTTTGGCTTCACTGCAACAGCTTCTTTATTGACTGGTTGTGTCTTTTCAGGGTAGCCATTTGCCAATCCACTTGTCAGAGCTGCTGTCACAGCACCATTAAGAGGTTTACTCCAAGTTTTCTCAGGCACATTCTCCTTCTGTGCTGCTGTTTCCCCTGAGATTGAATTTAATGTCTGAGTGAGCCCTGATGCTGAGGACACAGACGTGGAGGGAGCAGCTGTGATCTTCTGCTGCTTTTTCTTCTTGCTGGCTTTAGAAGGTGGAGGATCTGTGCTGGAGCTCTGGTTTGAAGCAGTGGAAATTGCTGTAGAGTTTTTGCTGTTCCCACTTTTAACAGTGAGCAGAGAGGAGATATCCAACATGGTGGGCACAGAGCGGAATTCCTGCTGCGTCAATCCTTCCTTATCATCGTCAGAAGGAGGAGGAGAACGAGTAGACACTCCTTTCCCATTCTGCCCTACTTTCTTCTTCTTGCATGATGATGAGGAAGTGGAAGAGGAGAGGGGCTGTGGGCCAGAGGAGGCAGATGAAAGCTGAGGAGAACTTCTAGATACAAGAGGTAGGTGAGTGCTGGGTTTAGCTGTGGTGGCAGTATGAGTAGACCAAGCAGAGTTTCTGCTGGCTGCAGCTTTGAGGGGTCGAATCTTTGATACAAGAGCTGGGAAGTCCTCCTCTTGGAATGAGGAAGTTTTCTTCGGTTGGGCAGAGTATGCTGGGGTCATGGGGGTTGTCATGGCAACTGATGAGAGGCTGGGGAAGTCATCTTCCTTTAAAGCAGGTTGGGCAGCTGTCACCACCACAGGTGCTGGCTTTACACTAAAGAGAAACACAGACCACAGGTTAAATCAACACTTGAAGCCAGGATGTTGTTCGTTGAGGATCTCAGTTTGAATGTGTGTGGAAAACTTACATAGATGTGGCTGCTGTAGCTCCTAAAGCTGGGAAATCATCTTCTGGATTATTGCTTTTCATTGTTCTTACTGTGGAAAGATGAACAAAAACCTTGGGAGTGAGTTCCTGTAGCCGTGAGGTGAATTTATCTGGTTTAACTTAGCCAAATGGGAAAATATATGCAAACAAACTGCTACACTTTGTCCCACCTGGTGGCTTGCTCATTGGTTTGATCTGTCCAGACCTATGTCTGGGCTCCTCTGGTTCGGTCCTCTCCTCCCGGCAGTGTTTGGGAGTGCTCCTCTCGTGCGCTGCTGGTCCTCTCTCCTCCTGTCTATGCATGGCCAAGGATGCCCTCCGAGCAGCTGCCAGCTCCCGGTCTTCTTCCTCTCTGTACAACAAAGGCAGGTTGAAAGAATTAAGAGGTCAAATTGGACAGGTAACAAAAATACAATTATCAAACTTCACACTCTGGTAGAAGCTGACAGAACCCCCTCTACACGCTTTATCAGATACACTCAAAATCTTGCCCATCAAATACCAAGAATGCAAATGACCCAGTGTTGCTCCAGTTTGTTCTTTTGTTTAGTAGTACTAGACTAAGAACTAGATCTTCAAGTTGGCTAAGGCCTCTATAGTCAAACATAAGGCACCTTCCATCAACTGCATGTACTGTTTTCTCACCATCAAGTATGGCAAATAAAGGACAAGCGGCTGAGATAAATCACTGCAGCCTCACTGGATCCCAACTACATTGCCAACTTCGACTCACCGGGAGTATCTCCAGCTCTTCTGTCCTCCTTGGGGCCTTCCTCCTCTGCCTCCTCGACTTTGACGCACCTCTTCATAGTCTTCACCTGTCACCATACCTACAGACACAAGTGCTCTACTACATTAACCTGAGCTATACAAAAGGCCATCTATAAAATATGAATAAGATGTCCACAACCACTAAAACTTGGAAAACCATTACGGACCATCATTTCTCCTCTGTTGTCTCGGGGCGTAGTTAAACTGCAGGTCAATGTGGCGGTTCTGTCGAGCCTCTGCTCGGTTCTTGCTGTGTGCTGCAGCCTTGTGGGCTTTGTAGTCGATTTCAGAGCGGAAGGCGTGGGTGAACTGTTCTGTGGAACAGCGGCCCTCCTCACACAGATAGTGACTCTCTCTGAAGTGCTCACTCAGGTACTGATAATCACTGTTGGACACAAACTTTGAATTCAAGTTCAGTAGCCACTTTTTTTGTATTGTGTATCATGATTAATAAACAGAATGTAAATATAAACCATAAAAGCATGCATTTCTCTGTGTATTTGCAACACATAAGCACACCTGTAATATTCCTGTGAACCATCTGCATCACAGAAGTGACAGAAATAGTGATCCCTGCGTAGGTGTTTTAGAAGCTCATCATTATCCAGGTAACGATCGTCACAGAACTTGCAGAGCGGGTGTCCCCTGTGGCTCGTGTCATCTGGGTCTCCATGTGCTCTGTGACGTGCTAGCTCCTTCCGGTTGTACCACTTGCGCTCATGGGAGAAAATCTGAAGGCAGATTTAAGTTTGAAGTTGGATCTACTGTCTTAGAGGATGTTGTATCTTTGTGTTGTTAACACTTCTGATCAATGTCCTTTAGGTATACCTTGAGATGCTTTGTGCAGAGCTTGCAGCAGAAAAGTTCATGCTGCTTCCTCATGTGCTGCTCCAGCTCCTCAAACTTGGAGAAAACTTTAGGCTCTGGGCAGCGGACACACTCTGGCAACAGTAAATGCCTTGAAACACAAAAATTGTGGCAAAACCGAATCAGACCCAAACTTTTCAGAACTTTAGGTACAATAAAATACAACTCAGAATAACACAGGAAATGACTGGGGAAACAAACCAAAATATCTTTCAGTAAAATAAGCAATCTAACATCAATTGTAATAATGATTCCTACACTTTAAATGACCAGAAAGTTATGATAATGAGTCTCTTTTACCAAAGAAACAGCACTGCCCAATTCCCCCTTTTCAGAGTGAAAGACAAAACCCTGCCTCTGTAGCAGGCTGCAAGAGTTTGGTACATAAAAAAAAATCTAACTTTCACTTTACATAGTGGTCAGCATAAACTTTTAAACAGTGTGAAAGGAAACACAAGTGGTTAAATGTGGAAAACAAATTTTCAAAGCATTCATATATGTAACATTTCTTACTATTAACTGTTTATCTATAACCTTAAACTACCAACTACCATTACAACTTACCTAAATATTGTAACTGCATACATCACTCTCTTATACAACATACACTTTGCATACCACTATTTTAAATCTAAAATTTATATTGTATTCAAAACAAATGCATATCTCCCTCATGTACATAACCCACCTTTTATATAATGGCCAATCTTTATATTTTTCTCTCATTTAACATTCTTTGCACTCCTGACCTTTCACTGCTGCCTTAAGCAGTACTTTGTATACATTAAATGTTTACTGTAAGGTTGTACATATTTGTATCATACTTAATGTTTAATGTTCGTACACAGAGAGTAAAGTCTATCAGTCAATTTCCTTGTATACACATACTTGGCCAATAAAGCTGATTCTAATTCTATCCACAATAAGCTACCTTTTTATCTGTTTATACTGTCAAGTGTATAGGTTATGATTTTATAATTTACCATAAATCTTAACAACCTTTTACATGCCTGTTGGCAAGAATTTAATAGACACAGGAGTCAATAATGATTATAACTGTTAAACATTCAACAGTTATTCATTTTCAACAGACAAGAGCACCCCCCCCCCAAAAAAAAAAAAAAAAAAAAAAAAATCAAAAGGATTAGAGCAGAGCAGTACCTGAACTGGCTGTATATCCTGTCATCACCAAAATAGATATCATGCTTCTTTTCACTGGGGAACTGCTGGTAGGGCAGACACGAGAAGGCCTCCAGTTTTTTAACAAACACCACCTAAGAGCAACATGAAAGTCAGAACCATGGTAAAGTGATGTAAATAATGTCCAAAATTTCAATCAGAGGAATGTTTTCTTTTAGTAATCCTGACATTACGTGTCTGATACTGCACAGTTAGGGTGTGTGACTGACTATGAATGCTGCTGTCACAGGGATCAGGTGTAATGTCATGTAATGGGTGTACTGTGGAATTGTGGGAAAGACTTTATCCTGAAGACCCAGCCTGTGCAGAAAAGCTTGAAGAAATAAAGACGCCGGACACGTTTTGACAGCAACACATACGGCTGTAATTTCTGCTGACAATGTGTTTTTCCAAATTTACAGCATGACTTCCATAACATGGACAGCAAACAGCGCTTCAGTGGGAGGCAGGTACCGAGGCCCTCCGTGGAGTAATACTGTTCAGCTGAGATGACAAGTTGGCCATAGTAAATTTAGCTAGTTACCGACATAGATCCTGTAATCGAGAGAAAACACCCCCAACATACCATATCCTGACAGCCAGACACACAATTGTCTTTAAATAGGTTCAAAAAGAAACTCATAACAACTAGCTAGGTATCCCATTCAATAAGTTCTTTATGTTGGTTTGTTTGAAAGGTGACAGCTGACTGGTTGTACTGTTTCACCAGTTAAATTAATCTCAAGTCCATGTCTAATACAATATTACTAACTAAAAACACAAAACCCTCAAAACTTTACCTGTTAACTAACTCTGAGTCGGAGATATACGTGTCAGCTAACTAGCTAGGCTACATTGATGGACATGCTGATGTTATCTTGAGCTACCTTTGCTAGGGTAGTGACACGGCGGGGGGGTATGTAGACTCGCCAAGTCCTGTTGGTCACTTTAACTAGTCTACGTGATATTTACTTAACATATGATCCACCCAGTTTATTTTTTCATGCACCGTATCCTGATCGAAATACCAGAACATTGCGGCCTAGCTAGGATCAACGGTCACCATCCTCGAGCCACAGTAGCAAAGGCACCCTCACCTTATCGAGCTCCTCCCGGCAGACGGCACAGTACTTCTGGTCACATAACACCCTCATTTTGGTGGAGCATCTGTAACAAACCGGGTGGTCACATTTTCCCAAGGCGAAAATCTCAACTTCTTGGCAGCACAAGACGCAGTACTTCTCAGTTTCTTTAGGTATTGTTGAATCCATGTTGCGGAAAAGGCACAACTCAGCTTCAGTTCTATCGGCTATTACAGAGAGTAGGAGCCGCTCACTCATTTACGTAATCCTGAAAGTCTGAGCTGCTGCTGCGTTACGTAACTGCTGTGCCTCAGATCTGTATTACATGAGGATGGACCTTCATTCATACGGCCTCGCGCTGCTCAAACCTCATCGCACAGATGGACATTTGCACAAGCTGTCCACGTGCATATCAAGGCGTGTGCTGGAACCTGAAGCCTATCCTGTTAGTGGCAAATGAGACATTGGGAAAAAGTAACTTGTCCCCAAAAGTGTAAGAAAATTTGCACACTTAGTTTAGTCTATACTTGATTCTCTTACATATTTAACAAAAATGTCCGTCGGTGGTAGAATATCTGACGCTTGGACTCACTAAATAAGATTTTGATTTCCTAACAGGTGTAATAGGTATCCCATCATACCATATGTATATAATTATATATATGAAGTTTTGCCTATGCATTTAAAACACAAGGAAATCTCCACTGCAAAGACTGGATGCAAAGAGAGAACCCAGTTTTGATGATAATTTAGTCTATCATTTCTTCTGGTCAAATGTTTTCACTGCACAACAATACAAATACATACCCAAAACTCTGCCTCCGGGTAACTGTCACTTTTTTTTTTAAATTAAATTTAACAGCAGATAAAAGCAGTAGTTTATTCAAAGTTTGCAATGTTTTAAAGGTTGAATGTATTGTTACAAGAAGAATACATTTCCAGGAAGGTGAAGTCCTCAGTATGAGGTCTTTAAGCAGTGATTGTTGCATTCAGTTAGTGCTTCAGTGTTCAAAAGTCCTTTTTTTCTGTGTTCTGTTCCCAGTTAGCGTTTCTTGTAGTGGTTGCTCATTCCCATGACTCTGAAGGTGCAGCTGGCGATTTTCTCATAGAGAAGAAACATGAGGGCAGCAGTCAGCACTGTCTGCAGCAGCTTTGCTTCCAGGCCTTTAAACAGACCCCACATACCAGAGTTTCTGTGGAGACAACCAGGTTTGAAAGAATAATCAAAGAGATGCGTGAGTGTGGGTAGAAATAAAAAAACAAAACAAAAAAACACTTGTAGGAAATATTACGTGAAAAGACAACAAGTCTTTCACAAAAAACACCTTTACGCACAGTCATAATTGAATGTCAAGCGTTAATGTCAACAGAGCTTCTTCACAGAAAAAAATATACAGTCATGGAAAATATGATTAGAATACCCTTGTTTTCTTCAATTTCTTGTTCATTTTAATGCCTAATACCACTAAAGGTAGATTACTGAAGAATACAATGAACGTAACTAAAAATGCAGCTGATTCCATAATAAACGCTGAAGTTGAATTGTATTCCCACGGTATATAAGGCCATCTCATGTCATTAGCAGCACTGCACATGCAAAGGCCTGGAGTTGTTTACCGCTTACTTTCGAGCCATAGCACAATTCAGAATTTATCAGCTCTAACATAATAATAGAAATAATAATAATAATAATAATAATAATATTTCTACAGCACTTTTAAAAACAGAAGTTTACAAAGTCCTTTGACAAATAGTCATAAAGCACAGAATGTCAGCACATGGTAATAACAACACATAAAAACAAAAAGCTCAGTTAAAACAGAATTAAAGGCCATTTTAAAATTTGACTTGAAAGAAGCGACTGTCTCTGCACGCCCTATCTTCTTTGGCAGGTTGTTCCCAAGTAGAAGACACAGAAGAAGAAGATACATAACATCTGACAAAAATATTTGTCTCATTATAAGTTATAAACTTGGCAAGTTTCATGGTGATATCTGTTAGTTAAAAATTTCATCCTATTCACCTGGGGTATCTCCCCTGCGATTCCTACCCATCATGGATGCCATTTTAAAAATTGCACCTTTCTAGTGGTCAAACTTTGGTAAACTTTTAGTATGTTATTCAGGACATCTAATACTATAAAAACAGCTGAGAAACCTTTTGTTAGAATCGTTTTGGGGTCAAGTCACATTTACACCTGACTAGTGAGCCAGGGCTGGGTTTTTTAATCCCTGCCTAAACTGCATTTAGGCAGGGATTAAGGTGTATACACAGGAATACAACATACTGTATGTGTGTGTGTGTTGTGTTTAATTGCTACTTGCTTGCCTTAACCTGATACTGCAAAGAAAACAAGGAATTTATTGAGTTGTTGAAAACTGTGCCATAATACATAATCAAACTATACTTTCAATCTCATTTGTCTTTGTGACTGAGCGCCCTGAGAGTGGAAGCAAGTCACAGCAGCTTCTCACAGACTTTATGTTTTTGCCTTCTTATTGCTGTTTTTTGCACCTTATTTGTCTTTCTTTTTATTTAGCAGTGTTGTGTCTTGCATATTCCAACCATGGATGTGCATTTCATGACTCTAGCACTTTGTTTTCTTTTACTTTTCGGAGTTTTTAAGTCTGCGTCCGGCGACCCGTTCAGCGGCCCCATTGTTTACAGCCGTGAACAGCCGTCAACAGTTGGCGCTGCGCCAAGCCCGGCCACCTTCGTGGGAGAGACCGGACACCCCCGCTAAGCTCCGCAGGAGAAGAAGAGGATGCAGGGCTGGAGTTCAGCATCGGGCAAAGCAGAGATGTTATAAACCAACTGTCCTGTCCATCATCATGGGAAATGTGAGGTCTCTCCCTAACAAGATGGAAGAGCTCACAGCGCTGACTAGGCTGCCGTGGGAGTACCGTGAGTGCAGCCTCATGATGTTCACGGAGTCATGGCTGAATGAACTCACTCCGGAGCTGCTCGTAACTGGATTTCACCTCGTCAGAGCGGACCGGAGCGTGAGGGTGAGTGGTAAGAAGAAAGGAGGCGGGATAGCGGTGTATGTGAATGAGAGATGGTGTAATGCTGGGCACATCAGTGTTAAAGAGCAGCGATGCTCTAAGGACATTGAGCTGCTGGCTGTGAGTTTGCGGCCATATTACCTGCCGAGGGAGTTTTCACACATCATCGTGTTAACTGTGTACATCCCCCCCTCGGCTGATGCTGCTGCAGCCTGTGAACTCCTCCATAGTGAAGTGTCCAAGCTACAAACATCACACCCTCAGTCTCTGATCATCATCTCTGGAGACTTTAATCATGCATCACTCTCCTCCACTCTCCCTACCTTCAGCCAGTATGTAAACTGCCCAAAAAGAGACAATAAAACTTTGGACTTGCTGTACGCAAACACCAAGGATGCATACCCCTCCTCCCCCCTCCCCCAGCTGGGCCGCTCAGATCACAACCTGGCGAGACTGCACCCCTTTAGATACCTATGGTGAAGAAACAACCCCCCACCATCAGGTATGTTAAGAGGTGGTCTGAGGAGGCCACTGAGGTGCTGCAGGACTGTTTTGAGACCACAGACTGGGATGTACTGTGCAGCCCACATGGTGATGACATCGACACCATGACAGACTGTATCACGGACTATATAAACTTCTGTGTTGAGAACACCGTACCCACCAGGAAAGTACGGTGTTTCTCCAACAGCAAACCCTGGGTGACCCCGGAACTTAAAGTCCTCCTGAAGGAGAACAGGAGGGTCTTTAAATCTGGGGACAAGGAGGAGCTCAGGAGGGTGCAGAAGGAGCTGAAGAAGAAGATCAGAGATGGAAAGGCCAGCTACAAGACCAAGATGGAAAAACTTCTGCGACAGAACAACGCAAGGGAGGTCTGGAGAGGCCTGAAATTCATCTCAGGTCATAGCAGGGGCCATGAGAGTGGACCTGAAGCAGGAGACAGGGAGTGGGCCAACGAGCTGAATCTGTTCTTCAATAGATTTGACTCTGCTCCCACTCCTACCCCGACTCATCAAACCAACGACCCGTCTGCTGCTTCTTCTTCACACCACCTCAGTCCCATGGCACCGGCATCATCAACCCCCCTCCACTCATCCTCCACCACCCCCTCCAGCACCACCCCCAGCCTCTCCATAACAGCTGACCAGGTGAGAAGTGAGCTGAGGAAGATGAAGCCAAGGAAAGCCACGGGTCCTGACGGCATCAGCTTCAGACTCCTGAAGGACTGTGCAGACCAGCTCTGTGAGGTGCTACTGCACATCTTCAGTTTCAGCCTGAGTCTGGAGAGGGTCCCAACACCGTGGAAGACTTCCTGCGTGATTCCTGTCCCCAAGACAGCACACCCCAGGGAGCCCAACCACTTCAGACCTGTGACCCTCACTTCTCACCTGATGAAGACTCTGGAGAGGATTGTGCTGAGGAACCTACTCCCCCTGGTGAGCTCTCATCTGGATCCTCTGCAGTTTGCATACCAGCCGAACATCGGGGTGGACGACGCAGTCATCTACCTGCTGCAGAGGTCCATGGCCCACTTGGTGAACACCGGCAGCACTGTGAGGGTCATATTTTTTGACTTCTCCAGTGCTTTCAACACCATCCAACCTTCACTGCTCAGGGGGAAGCTCAAGAGGGCGGGAGTGGACTGTCACCTAGCCGCATGGACCGTGGACTACCTCACTGACAGACCACAGTTTGTGAGGCTTCAGAACTGTGTATCGGACATGATGGTCTGCATCACGGGGGCTCCATAGGGGACAGTGCTCTCCCCCTTCCTCTTCACCCTGTACTCCTCGGACTTCAGCTACAACTCTGGGAGCCGTCACCTCCAGAAGTTCTCTGATGACAGCCATCGTCGGATGTATATTGTCAGGGGATGAGCGGGAATACAGGACTGTCATCACTGTCTTTGTAAACTGGTGTGGCACAAACCACCTCCAGCTCAATGCCAGTAAGACAAAGGAGATGGTTGTGGATTTCCGCAGGAGGAGGACACCTCAGACTGTTCCAGTGAACATCCAGGGTCTGGACATCAAGATGGTGGAGTCCTACAGATTCCTGGGTGTCCACCTCATCAATAAACTGGACTGGTCAACCAACACAGACGTACTGTACAAGAAGGGCCAAAGTCATCTCTATCTGCTGAGGAGACTGAGGTCTTTTGGAGTGTGCAGAACTCTGCTCAGGACTTTCTATGACTCTGTGGTAGCATCTGCACTTTTCTATGCAGTGGTCTGCTGGGGGGCAGGGAGCACTGAGAGGGACAGGAAGAGACTGAATAGACTGGTCAGGAGGGCCAGTTCTGTCCTGGACTGTTCTTTGGACTCCCTGGAGGAGGTGGGTGAGAGGAGGATGTTAGCAAAGCTTGTATCCATCATGGACAATCCCTCTCACCCACTGCACCAGACTGTGGGGGCTTTAAGCAGCTCCTTCAGCAGCAGACTGAGACTTCCACTTTGCAAGACGGAGCGCTACTGCAGGTCATTCCTCCCCTCTGCAATAAGACTTTACAACGAACTGTAATAATAGCTGGACACACACCACCACTTTTTGTGTATGTGTAAATTGTGTATATTGTAGATAGTTTTATTTTTCTTCTCCCTTTTTCTTTTTTCTACATTTTTTCTTAATTATTACATTTATTTAAGTTCTTAATATTAGGATCTTTATTTTTATAACTGCATTTTTGCACTCTTTGTCTGTGATGCTGCTGTGACAAAAAAATTTCCCCCATGGGGGATCAATAAAGGAATATTCTATTCTATTCTATTCTATTCTATTCTATTCCAGACAAGAACAGCCAACAATGACGGGCTTCATGGTGGGAAAGACATCATGCACACTACAGCAACCAGCTGTCTTGACTGAAAGCTATTTTACAAATATATTTATTTTAAAAATTATGAGTATTATGTTTATTATCATTATTATTATCATTATCATTGTTTCATATTATTGTAACAGAACATTCAAGGAGCAACCTGTTTTTGTGCACTCATTTGCTCTGCCAATTCAGATGTTCCTTTTTGAAATAAAGAGAAGGAAATTAAAAATGTTTTTGTCTATGAATTATCAATTAATCGAAAAATCGATTATGACAATAATTGTTAGATGCAGCCCTCGTATGCTTATCTACCTAATTTGTCGGGAGTTTCTGATATAAGGGCGATGCGTTGTCTCGGTTACGGACTATTCTTTTTTAACTTATTCAGTGCCAATGATAAATTTGGATGGATTTTTTTTATTTGCCCTGACTGCCATTGACAGATTTTGACGGATTTTTAATTTTTTTGTTTTCCGCCAGAGGGTGCTCCTCCCCAACATGCAACTAAGTTTGGGGTTGTTCTCTACACAGAAAAGCCGACAAATATGTCATAACCATGTTACAATATCAAAAACCGAGTTCTCGCCAGTGAGAAGTGTGCCATCAAGTGTGCCCATTAGCCTAGTTGTGGAGTGTTTTTTCTCTATGAGGAGAGTAGAAAAATGCCGAAGTCATTAGCCAGGAGCAAACGGTCTCAGTGCATCGGTTCTAGTGGGCGCCGATGCTACTGTCTCTGGATCCAGAATCAAAGAATCAAAGAGACAATTTTACGTGTGTCATTGTCCTGCCGGTGTCGGTACTAGTGAGCGAGACTGAGCTGGAATTTAGCAACAGTCCCAGCGAGGAGAATGCGAGCAGTCCGTGTGGTTTATGTTGCGGCATCAGGTTCTCGACAGCCAATACGACTCCCAGCTGTCACAAAGTAACCTATGACAATCAGATCTCGAGAGTGATGAGGAGTGGTGTCCGAAGAGGGAGGACCTTGATGCCACCAGTAAAGTAGTTTGAAGTGAAATGAAATAGATGATCAGAGTTCTACTTGAAAGTCTCTCCTTTGTAAAAATGTGTTTTTCCGAGGTTTATTTTTCCAGATCGGCAAAGATGACGACTACGCTGCATTGACCAGGCAATAACTAAACACAAAATTGCATAAATGAACCTGGCACTGAATGAGTTAAGGTGACTGAACGACAGTCTGACAGTGAGAATAACTGGCTATTTTCTTTATATGAATTTACAAAAAGAAGATCACATTTCTGTTGCCATTAACTCTGACACCATTTCATTTTATCCATGATCATTTTTAATAGCTACATATGCGCTTTAAAACTCTACTAAAAAAATCTTCTTTCTACATTTAAATAAACTCACTCAAAATAACTAACTAGATAAATAAATAAATAAATCCTTTGCTTGTGTGTGCACTCACCTCACTCTGTTGGCCAACAGACACTTGATGGTCCGCAGACTGGACAGCAGTCTGGACCTTTCTTGTGACTCATTGAATTGACCAAACTGTAAGGATTTTTAAAAGTGAGGGACTGTTACAGCAAATGTGGTATACTTTCATATATGGCTTGTAAAACATACTTAAATTTAAAAAAAGGAAAATCTCTATCAGGAGAATAAACAAAATCAATCTTTAAGCATGTAAGTACATACACAAACAAAGTCTAAGAGGGAAAGACAAACTGTGGACATGAAACCTACCCTCAGAATAGACTGTATGGTCTGTAGTGGGTATGTAACTGTGGTGGCAACAGCTTTGGCAACCGCCCCAATGATGAAGACCTCCAAAGATGAAAGCTACAGAAAAAAAAGATGGAGAAAATTTTTACAATGATATTGGGCACATGTTCAGGGTACAACTCACTTAACATTCATGTGATCAGAGTCACTGAAGTCTCTGCATATCATGTGTGACCAGATGATGGGGTACTGTGAAAGAAAAAAACAAGCACGCTTCTTTATGCGATTACTCTCTGTATTACACAAAAGTACTAATATTAGTTTTTATCATTTATTAGCCACTGACCCACCTTCTAGTAAAAATATATAGGGAACAGTGGCGGCCAGTATATAAGGGCGCTGCGGGCGGAGACCCACCTGAGTTGCATGAGCAGAAAGAGATGTCTGCTGTCTCCCTGAAAATTATTCTCAAAGTAAGGAAATGGCACTATTATATTAATCATTCCATTAACTGTCTATTTCAGTCCGTTAGCGATCTCTCCACTCAGCGCCGGGGCGGACTCGGAACTCCTCTTGTCTCACGCATGCTCAGATCACAGTTGTGCATTAGCGTTAGGGGTGCCACAGGCCAGCGCCCAAGCTTTCTGCTCCCTCGCGCATGCTCAGATCACAGTTCTGCATTAAAAAGTTAGCTTATCCTAGCCACATAAAAAAATCCTTAAGGGGCGCCTGGGACGAGCGCCCCAGCATTCTAATTTGAATGACATAAGCACGTTCATAACCAGATTGGCCACAAACAGACGCATAATTACAATGTGCGTCTGACGTAGCTAGCTGCTCTACTTGGAGCCAGTCCGCCCCTCACTCTGCACTTGGCTGCTAATAACAGAGGACGTGGGAATGCCTACCGCAAAACCCCTACTGAGCAATTTACCGGAGAATGCTACGCTGTCCATCAAGTAGGTGCCGTATGAGAGGAGAACTCTGCAGGGCTAACTAAAGCTGGAAGAGCTCGGTCCGGATTGACCAGGCGTCGCCGCTCAGCAAGTGACCACCGAGAAGAGCAGACAATATACGCAGATTTTCAAGAGCCCGGTATAGGCCTTGGAGAAGGCCTACGACTGTGTCCCTAAAGGAATCCTGTGGGTGGTGCTCCGGGAGTACGGGGTGGATGGTTCCTTACTAAGGGCTGTCCAATCCCTTCACCAAAGGAGCACGACCTTGGTCCATGTAGCTGGTTATAAGTCAGACTTGTTTCCAGTGAGAGTTGGACTCCGTCAGGGCTGCCCTTTGTCACTGGTTCTGTTCATTACCTTTAAGGACATAATTTCTAGGCACAGCCAGGGGGTGGAGCGTGTCCAGTTCAGCAGGCAGAGGATCGCGTTGCTGCTTTTTGCGGATGATGTGGTTCTTCTAGCTTCGTCTTGCAATGATCTTCAGCTGCTGCTGGGGCGGTTTGCAGCCGAGTGTGAAACAGCTGGGATGCAAATAAGCACCTCCAAGGCCATGGTCCTCAGTTGGAAAAAGGTAGATTGCCTTCTCCAGGTCGGAGGGGAAGTCTTGCCTCAAGTGGAGGAGTTCAAGTATCTCGGGATCTTGTCCACGAATGAGGGTAGGATGGAGCGGGAGATTGGCAGGCGGATCGGAGCAGCGTCAGCAGTGATGCGGACGATTAACCGATCCGTCTTGGAGAAGAAGAGCTGAGCCGTAAGGTGAGCCTCTCGATTTACTGGTCGATCTACTTGCCGACCCTCACTTATGGTCATGCTCTTTGGGTAATGACCAAAAGAACGTGATTGCAGATACATGTGGCAGAAATGGGTTTCCTTCACAGGGTGGCTGGGCTCAGCCTTAGCGATAGGGTAAGGAGCTCGGACACTCGGGAGGCACTCAGAGTAGAACCACTGCTCCTCCACGTCGAGAGGAGTCAGCTGAGGTGGCTCGGGCATCTGGTTAGGACCCCTTCTGGACACCTCCTGCTAGAGGTGTTCCGGACATGTCCCACTGGAAGGAGATCTCGTGGCCAGCCCAGGACCAGGTGAAGGGATTATATCTCGCGCCTGGCCTGGGAGCGCCTGGGAATCTCCCCTGAGGAGCTGGTGGAAGTGGCTGGGGTAAGGGCTGTCTGGGCTTATCCGGACCCGGATAAGTGGAAAAAAACTTTGTTCACGATGTCGATATCCTGTTGTTTGTCAACTTTTGAGACTCTCAACTAAGACTGATTGTCCTAAGCGTTAGCCAAGCTAGCAATAACTACATTATACTGAATTTCGGGTATTTGAAAACTGTGACAAACTATGTAATACATTATAAAAGAGTATTATAACTTATATTAGTCATCCTACTTTTATCTCTGAGTTTTGTGAACACTTTTACCTCTTTCACCCCACTCACCTCCCTGGGAACCCCTCTCCTCAGCTGCCTCTTCAGGCCTTCATAAATCATAAACTGTATGCCCGGGTTCAGCACCAGCAGAAGAGATGGGAAGGTCCCGTTCCACAATGCCCCTACACCCTCATCATGGATGATCTGCATGAATGCATCTGCAAAAAATAAAACAGAAATAACCCAAAGAAAAGGCTAGATATAGATGTATTCATACCACTTCACTTTTTCCACATTTTGTTATGTTACAGCCTTATTCCAAAATGGATTAAATTCCTTTTTTCTCTCAAAAATTCTACCCAAAATACCCCGTAATGACAAAGCGAAAAACTTTACTTAGAACATTTAGCAAATTTATTAAAAATAAGACATTCAAATGTTGCATATACATAAGTATTCACACCCTTTGCTATAAAACTCAAAATTGAGCTCAGGTGCATCTTGTTTCCACTGATCAGCCTTGAAATGTTCCTCCAACTTGATTGCAGTCCACTTGTGGCAAATTCAGCTGATTGGACATGATTTGGAAAGCCACACCTGTCTATATAAGATCCCACAGCTGATAGAGCACGTCAGAGCACAAACCAAGCCATGAAGTCGAAAGAATTGTCTGTAGACCTCCAAAACAGGGTTGTATCGGTGCACAGATCTGGGGAAGGTTACAGAAAAATATCTGCTGCATTGAAGATCCCAAAAAGCACAGTGGTTTCCATCATTAAGAAATGGAAGACGTTTGGAACCACCAGGACTCTTCCTAGAGCTGGCCACCCAGCCAAAATGAGCAAGCGGGGGAGAAGGGCCTTGGTCAGGGAGGTGACCAAGAACCCAATGGTCACTCTGACAGAGCTCCAGCGTTCCTCTGCGGAGATGGGAGAACCCTACAGAAGGACCACCATCTCTGCAGCACTCCACCAGTCAGGCATTTATGGTAGAGTGGCCAGACAGAAGCCACTCCTCAGTAAAAAGCACAGCCCGCTTAGACTTTGTTAAAAGGCACCTGAAGGACTCACAGACCTGCTCCAGAGCGCTCAAGACCTTTGACTGGGGCGACGCTTCATCTTCCAGCATGACAATGACCCTAAGCACACAGCCATGAAGACAAAGGAATGGCTTCAGGACAAGTCTCTCAATGTCCTTGAGTGGCCCAGCCAGAGCCCAAACCTGAACCCAATTGAACATCTTTGGAAAGACCTGAAAGTAGCTGTGCACCGCTGCTGCCCATCCAACCTCACTGAGCTTGAGAGGATGTGCAAGGAAGAATGGGAAAAACTCCCCAAATCCAGGTGTGCCAAGCTTGTTGCATCATACACAAGAAGACTGGAGGCTGTAATCGCTGCCAAAGGTGCTTCGACCAAGTATTGAGTAAAGGGTGTGAATACATATGTATATGCAACATTTGAGTGTTCTTATTTTTAATAAATTTGCAAAATGATCTAAAAAAAGTTTTTCGCTTTGTCATTATGGGGTATTTTGTGTAGAATTTTAGAGGGAAAAAGGGAATTTAATCCATTTTGGAATAAGGCTGTAACATAAAAAAAATTGGAAAAAGTGAAGTGGTATAAATACTTTCTGAATGCACTGTACAATCAGATTACACTATCACCGTTTACCCAGAATGCCAGAGTAGTTAGTGGGACGAATTTCAGCATTGCGAAACTTGGACCCTTGGAGCTTCAGCCTGGTGTTGACCACCCACAAAGGAGTGGTAACCAATACATTTATTACACCTAGAAATCAGACCAAAACCATGACAAAATCTGTGGGTTATGTCTACATCTATCAACAGTCATGCAGGGTTAACAAATATGAATGAAAGTGTGAAAAATATGTCCTTCTAATAAATAGAGCTCTTGTGATCTGGACTCTCTTACCTGCAGCAATGCCTATGAGTAAATCTGAGGTGGGTGCTGATTGTTTCCCTTTCAGCCAGGCAGCTTTAAGACTGTGGAAGCAGTAAAAATAGACAAAGTTGGAGCAGCACAGGCTGCAGATGACTGGGAACCAACCTCTATACGGGGCCAATCTGAAGGAAGAGAAACATATCTTAGAGTATCTTTCTCTGTAAAACTGTAGCCAGGACTGAAAGTGAAACTGTATGAGTCACCATGATAATTCAGTATGTTGCAAAATTACGTTCAAGCAAAACTGTGGAATTCATTGTTTGCATGACATGCTTTATGAGGGTAAAAAACTTGATCCATTATGCATGTGATTCAAAAACGCTGACAAGATATCATATCAAGTCTTGTCTCTTCACATTTTTCACTCACAGTCCTTCTTCTTTGATGATTTCTGTCAGGATGGCGGGAGTTGATTTGGCCTTCCTATTTTCATCCACTAATCACAAACACAACACAACAAGCCAAATGTAGCGCACTGTTTTACATTGTAATACATTTTAAAATGCCTAATATTGCTGCATCATCGTGTTTTCTTACCTTGAAGCCTGAGCCTTGCAGTATCAAGAGGGAAGAACACTGTCATAGCAGTCACACTTCCCTAAAACAAGGCTGCAATCAGTACAATGCTACGACACAAACCCAAGACGGAACACCAATGAAAACTTTGATAATTAAAAGACAAACAAGCATGCAACTCATGGGAAAAATACAACAGCCAGACAGACTTTTTTTTTTTAATAACTTGATTGCAGACATCAATTCGGCAGTGATAACAGCTTGTTTTGTAGTGATTACTGCAGGAAAGTCTTGTTAAGATGTATAAAAAATCGTGTCGCTCTAACACATCAGGTGAAGTGAAATAATGAATGAAGCTTTCTGTGTGCGATTCATAGCGAATAAACTTCGAACTTTCCGATAAATATTGCCATTACACGGTCAGTAACTGCGTTAAATAGTGAAAGTGATGATAACCCACCATTGCTCCAGACAAAGCGTGAACCAAACTCTCATAGGAGAAAACAGCGTCGCTCATTTTGAACAGTTATTAACTTGTTTTACAGAGTGAACCTTTTTCTCCCTCGTAGAATGCTGATTGAGGATGTTGTCGAACCGAGGTTTCTAAGACAGACTGGATAAGTTTTGTTTTGCTCACTCTTATATACCCAGTTTTTAATGCTTCACTTCCTTGTGGTGGATAGGTTTAACTAGCCGGCAGCCATCTTGGGTAGGTAGGTCCCCCATGCGCGTCCCCCCCCCAATTCTGCGTCGGTTCTTTTCTTACAACCATGTGGTGCGCAAAATACGGGCACAGACTGTATAAAGAATATGCATAAAGAAGTATATACAGTCTATGTACGGGCATGGTTGCTAGTTCTTCAACGTGAAAAAATGTGCCATCAACACAGAATATTTATTATTTCTTTATTTTTTAAGCTTTTTAAATCAATTTGCCCCTTATGAATAGCACATGATTTGGCGTTAACAAAAAGTAAACCGCATGAAAATCGGTTGTGAAATGAGCAAGACATTATCTATTTCCCATGTACATCTAATATGTCTTTATGGGAACGTTGCCCCTGCTAAAATGGCTGCCACGTAGGCACGCAGCTCAAAGGGCATGTCGTATCTACTGTTTATCTCTATGCCATAGGTTCTATGCATAGACTGTATATAGAATCTATGGTTCTATGACAGTAATGTGGTGCGCTGTGGGTAATGTAGTTCTTACCAAACTTTGGCAGCGACAACGTTATGATATATATATATATATATATATATATATATATATATATATATATATATATATATATATTTTTTTTTTTTTTCATTAGACATCGCCACTATTTGTGACTTAGTGAGCCAGAGTTCAATAAGGAACATCACCTGGAATTCCGGACTAAAAATATACGTATGGCTTTTGACACTTGGTAATTAAACAGCACACTCAGACTTAATGTGCAGTTTTCTCTCCCTTTTCTTTCAGAAAAAAATAGTTTAAAGCCTATTCACCGGACTGCACTGTCTGTGGTTTTATTCTCCTTCTCAATATATTCTGATTTTATTCATTCATTCATGTAATTAATCAATTACTTTCAGAAGAAGACATGGTGCTCCAGCATCATTAATTTGGCTCATTTTACTTCAGCCAAAATGGAGGATTAAGTTATATGAGTCCTAATGCAGGGCAAAAGAAACTATCTGCAGATGAAGTGTAGTGCGAGGGGCCTTGGAGACTCCATTGTTTTCCAGGCAGAGTCCTTAATTATATTTATTTATTCAAACTATATTTCCAAAGTTGTTTCATTTATAAATAATGGATACAAACTCAATTTGCATCTCAGGCCTTTCAAGGGCCCCCTTTTTGATGAGTCCTGGGTATTCAGTTCCACCTTCAGAATCATCTTCACTGGCTAGGTATGTGTACGTATACAGGACTGTCTCAGAAAATTAGAATATTGTGATAAAGTCCTTTATTTTCTGTAATGCAACTAAAAACATGAAAATGTCATACATTCTGGATTCATTACACATCAACTGAAATATTGCAAACCTTTTAATTTTTTTAATATTGCTGATTATGGCATACAGCTTAAGAAAACTCAAATATCCTATCTCAAAAAATTAGAATATCATGAAAAAGTATACTAATAGGCTATTTAACTAATCACTTGAGTCGCCTAATTAACTTGAAACACCTGCAAGGGTTTCCTGAGCCTTTAAAAACACTCAGCTTGGTTCAGTAAACTAAATCACAAGTATGGGGAAGACTGCTGACCTGACTGCTGTCCAGAGGACCATCATTGACACCCTCCATCAGGAGGGTAAGACACAAAAAGAAATTTCTAAAAGAGCAGGCTGTTCACAGAGTGCAGTTTCAAAGCACATTCACACAAAGTCTGTTGGAAGGGGGAAATGTGGCAGGAAACGCTGCACAACCAAGAGAGAGGACCGCAGCCTTAACAGCATTGTGAAGAAGAGCAGCTTCCAGAATTTGGGGGAGCTTCAAAGACAGTGGACTGAAGCTGGAGTCCAGGTATCAAAAGCCACTGTTCACAGACGTGTTCGGGAAATGGGCTACAATAGCCGTATTCCCATGGTCAAGCCACTCCTGAACTCAAGACAACGGAAGAAGCGTCTGACTTGGGTTATGGAAAAGAAGCACTGGACAGTTGCAGAGTGGTCCAAAGTCCTCTTTTCAGATGAAAGTTTTGTATTTCATTTGGAAGTCAAGGCGCCAGAGTCTGGAGGAAGGCTGGAGAGGAGCAAAATCCAAGTTGCTTGAAATCCAGTGTGAAGTTCCCACAGTCAGTGATGGTTTGGGGAGCCATGTCAGCAGCTGGTGTTGGTCCACTGTGTTTCATCAAGTCCAGAGTCAATGCAGCTGTGTACCAAGAGATTTTAGAGCACTACATGCTTCCGTCTGCTGAAAAGCTCTATGGAGATGATGATTTCATTTTCCAGCATGATCTGGCACCTGCCCACAGTGCCAAAACCACCACTAACTGGTGTACTGACCATGGCATTACTGTCCTTGATTGGCCTGCCAACTCCCCTGACCTGAACCCCATAGAGAATTTGTGGGGTATTGTGAAGAAGAAGCTGAAAGACACCAGACCCAACAATGCAAATGAGCTCAAGGCCACTATTGAAGCATCCTGGGCATCCATAACACCTCAGCAATGCCACAGGCTGATTGCCTCCATGCCATGCCGCATTGATGCAGTAATCCGTGCAAAAGGATTCCCAACCAAGTACTGAGTGTATTAATTGACATTTTCAAATGTTCGATTTTGTTTTGCTCTTATAAATCTTTTTCTTTTACTTGGTCTGAGGAAATATTCTAATTTTTTGAGATAGGATTTTTGAGTTTTCTTAAGCTGTATGCCATAATCAGCAATATTTAAATAATAAAAGGCCTCCAATATTTCAGTTGATGTGTAATGAATCCAGAATGTATGACATTTTTGTTTTTTTAATTGCATGACAGAAAATAAAGAGCTTTATCACAATATTCTAATTTTCTGAGACAGTCCTGTACAAGGAAATTGACACCAGTAGACTTTCCAATTTTCTTGTATGTGCACACATACTAAGCCTATTTTTTTTTTTCCTTTTCCTGAGTTTTATTGTATTCACTTGTAGTTTGTCTTATGAACAGTACTGTGGGTGACCAATATATTTTGTGTAAAAATGTACTTTTAGTTCCCATGATTATTGTTATTTGGTCAAGTCATTGAAGAAAGTCACACACACACACACACACACACACACACACACACACACACACACACACACACACACGACTTGACCAGATAACTAACTAACTATCTATCTATCTATCTATCTATCTATCTATCTATCTATCTATCTATCTATCTATCTATCTATCTATCTATCAAGCAAAAGGACAAGGACTATAGGGCTTAAACAGTTAGGTTTCTCTTACCGGTTTACTGGAGTCAAATTCCTCGTATGCGTACACATACAGTACTCGGCCAATAAAGCTGATTCAGATACTATCCTCCTCTCTTCTCTGTATTTTCCGGCAGTAATTCCATTCAATATCAGCTACAGGCATGTCACACAAGTGTGTTACTAGGGAAATATGTTCTTTTAGTGAAGCATATACAGTGGATGTAAAAAGTCTACACACCCCTGTTCAACTGCCATGTTTTCGTGATGTAAGAAAATGACAGCAAGATAAATATCTTCACAACTTTTTCCACCTTTAATGTGACCTATAACCTGTACAATGCAATTGAAAAACAAACTGAAACCTTTAAGGGGAAAATAAAAAATAGAAAAGTTATAATAACCTGGTTGCATAAATATGCACACCCTTAAACTAATACTTTGTTGCAGCCCCTCTGGCTTTCATTACAGCACTCAGTCTTTTTGGGTAGGAGTCTATCAGCGTGGCACATCTTGATGTGGCAATATTTGCCCACTCTTCTTTGCAGAACTGCTCCAAATCTGGCAGATTGCGAGGGCATCTCCTGTGCACAGCCCTCTTCAGATCACCCCACAAATGTACGATGGGATTTAGGTCTGGCCTCTAGCTGAGCCATTCCAAAGTCTCAATCTTATTCCGGTAAAGCCATTCTTTTGTTGATTTAGATGTGTGCTTTGGGTCATTGTCGTGCTGCAAGATGAAGTTCCTCTTCATCTTCATCTTTCTAGCAGAAGGCCGAAGGTTTTGTGCCAACACTGACTGGTATTTGGAACTGTTCATAATTCCCTCCACCCTGATTAAGGCACCAGTTCCAGCTGAAGAAAAACAGCCCCAAAGCATGATGCTGCCACAACCATGCTTCATTGTAGGTATGGTGTTCTTTCGGTGATGAGCAGTGTTGATTTTGCGCCAAATATACCTTTTGCAATGATGCCTTTAAAGTTCAACTTTGGATTCATCAGACCATTTGGGAGATTTCAGATTTTCTTTTGGCAAAATTAAGCCGGGCTTTGATGTTTTTCTTTGTAAGATAAGGCTTCCATCTTGCCACCCTACCCCATAGCCCAGACATATGAAGACAGCGGGAGATTGTTGTCACATGTACTACACAGCCAATACTTGCCAGAAATTCCTGCAGCTCCTTCAGTGTTGCTGTCGGCCTCTTGGTAGCCTCTCTGACCAGTTTTCTTCTTGTCTTATCATCAATTTTGGACAGATGTCCTGTTCTTGGTAATGTCACATTGTGTCATATTTTCTCCACTTGATGATGACGGTCTTTACTGTGTTCCAATTAATTCCTTGGAAATTTTTTTGTAGCCCTCACCTGACTGATATCTTTGAATAATGAGATCCCTCTGATGCTTTGGAAGCTCTCTGCGGACCATGGCTTGTGCTGAAAGATGTGGCTACAAAAATGTCAGGAAAAGCCTACTAGAACAGCTGAACTTTATTTAGAGTTGATCAGAGGCACTTGAATTGGTGACAGGTGTGTGCTGACTCCAATTTAACCTGAGTTTGAATATTGGTTAAATCAGCCACAGCCACATCCCCAGTTATTAAAGGGTGTGCACACTTATGCAACCACAATCTGTTGTTTACTTTTACTTCACCTCCCTGAAAGATTTTGGTGTGTTTTTCAATTGTGTTGTACAGGTTATAGGTCAAATTAAATGGGTAAGAAGTTGTGAAATTATTTATCTTGATTTAATTTTTTATATGACAAAAACCTGTCAGTTGAACAGGGGTGTGTAGACTTCTTATATCCACTGTATGGATAAAAAAACTTGACAAGTATTTATTATGTACTGTATTTATTTTGTAGCACCATGCAACAGGAGTTGTGTGGACATAACAGCGTCATTCATGTTTGCAAAATTAACAGTTGGTTAAATACTGCAACAATGTGTTGTAGTTTTTAGTCATTTGTTCAGTACATTACGATCTATATCAATTTTTTGAACATGGTTTGAAAGTTCATACTGATGGTGGAATAACTGTTCACTGCAAAATTAGTAAGGATTTGTATGAGGACTTTCTTTTTCTGTTTCTTTCCGCTAAAAAATGCCCATCACCTGTTGGACACCCTCAATTCAGGTGTTTCATGGTCACAGAGATAAAGCATGCTTAAGAAAACATCCAATCTATAATTAAATATAAATAACACTAAAAAGTCCATCAGTCTCCAGCCCATTCACTCAGCCACTCTCGGCAAAGTGTTCTTTGTTCCTCACTCTCCTCCTCAGTCCTATGTTGCCTGCTTCCTTTCCTCCTCTGCTCCACTGTTCTCACCATCTCTCTCTCCTCCTCTTTTTTCTTCCTGTTGTCCTCCGCTCTTCGCTCCAGCAACATCTCTACAGTGCCTGACAGTGTCCGGAATGGGCGCTGTGGGAGCCACTTGGGATCCACAGTAGTGAGAAAGGGGTCTCCGGCAAAAACAAGCAGGGGCTGAGGTTCAAGGGGAATGTGGAGGAGATGAGCATGCAGCATCATGCGATAGGGGGTGACATCTGCCCCTGAGCTGTAGGTGAAGTCCCCAACGATGGGGTGGCCAATGGCGCTGCAGTGGACCCGTAACTGGTGGGTTCGACCTGAAAGGAAAAGTGCAGATGATCAATCTTGAAAGAAACAAGTTCAATATTCATTTAGAATAAAAAGCATCTTAGTGAACAGATCAAATAAAAAAAAAATCTTTAATGAGGAAAACGTAATTCAGGAAGATGGCCCTGTTCAGAATGTTTTAATAAACCTATAAACACTATTAGAAATTATTCTTTCACTTACACATCTTCACTTGAAAATGTATGTTTCAGCATCTTTTACTATCATCCAGTTAAAATATGTTTCCTTATAAAGTAAAGAGACTGAATTTTCCACTTCCATCTGATAAACAAAAACACATGCCTGTTGTTACCTGTGAGTGGCTGTAGTAGCACCTTGGTTACAGGGTCCCCATCATATAACCCATACTCTAACACTGTCAGCTCAGTTTGGGAAGGCTTTGGGTTCTCACAGCCTAACATGAAAAAAAAAAAGATGTTATAAATTCTACATTGTGTTCAAGAACATCAAACTACAGACAGGACAGCAGGTATAAAAAATAAGAAGACCAGTGGTGGTTGCAAAATTCAAGACAGCATCACCAGGCATCCAAAACTAACTTAAAATCAATATCAATCATACAATTGTCTTGGTTTTTAGCTTTGGGAAAAACGTAACCTGATCTCGGGTACCTTCTGTTCCCTCAATACACATCATGTGTGTTTTTCCCTCTGAGGAATTCTTGCCTATGGAGAAGTCCAAAGTTTGTGTTTCTTCTTTGACCCAGCCACGTACCTGCGAAAAGGGTAAAAACTGGATTTAAGTTTCTGTCCTAGACACATATCAGAAAAAATATTAAACTCACTGTGAGATGGTTGCACCAAGTGTAGTAGTTCTCTTATCTGACAGTGTGTTTGTGTTCCATACCAGGGAAAGGTAGGCTTTTGTGACAGTACGGTCCTTAAAGCAGTGGTATGCCTGGCCAGCAGCAGCCTTATTCAGAGCAACACAAAGAGCCCCGCTTGTAGAGAAATCCAACTGATGACAGAACCTGTTATAATAATGATAATAAAAATAATAATAACAACGACATATGACTGATAACAACAATAAAGATAATAATTATAATAACAATAATAATAACTTAAGTTGTATTGCGCTTTTGAAAACAGAAGTTCAGAAAGTGCTTTGAAAACACAAGAGCTTCAGCACTGTTGTAGGAAAAGAAAAAATATGAGGCTATTTTTTTATGGGGGATTTCTTTTACAGCTCTGTATACACTCAGATGTAATCAATTTATCATTTTAAGCAGGCTGAAAGTGAGTAAATCTAATTAAATGACTGCTATGAGTCTGACCTGAAGCCGAAGTAGGTGCTGGGGTCTGCCAGCTCAGGGAAACTATGGCGTAGCTGCTCCTGCACAGTAAGTTTCTCATACCACATCTTGCTGTCTATCCGGATGTCCCAGTGTTTGTCCACTACTATGTAGTCACTGCTGTGGTGTAGCACTTGCAGGCTTTCGAGGCTGGCAGGCTCTGTGGCCATCATGAGCAGCTTTTAGCTGATAAAACAAAGACAGTCTTGCAGAGGTTAGTTGATAATGTGGTCATATTCAACTTAATTTCTTCAAAACCAGCATGGGGTGCAAAATGTATTTAATCACTGGACTTCCTCTGGGTAAAATTGGAAGTTTTAACACTTCAATACACTTAGCATGTCAAAAGTACGAACATCTATTTGAGAGAATATTCTCTTTTTACTGTTTACAGCTTTATACTTATCATTGTGCGATATTTCATCATACATCCATTTATTTTTGTCTTAAAAATGATGAATGAAAAAGCTTAAAAGCATTAATATTAGATGAATGTTAACTTAAGATGTTCCTTCTGAAAAAAGATAATTTGAACAAAAACTGGAAAACCATACCAACATCGCATACATATATAAACAGTTTCTTAAAGTTAGCATGTTAGCAACATCACCACAGAGCTTACTTTAAGCTGTAGACACCACGACAGAAGTTCATCATGATCTTATAACGTTAAAGTACTGGCACTGGCCATATCGCTACAACGAATGAAAGCTGATAACCTCGTGGCATAAAACAAGAAAAAAACCCTCACATTTTCAAATAAAGACAGATGTACACATAACCACAAGTGTTTCTGAGGGCTGCGCTGCCGCTTCTTCTTCTTCTTCGTTTCCTGACTGTGCCGTTCCTCCTCCTTCTTCTTTTTTTTTGTGGCGGTTGGCAAACAACAAATAGGTGCATTACCGCCACCCACTAGTATGGAGTGTGAATCAGGAGCATAGACTGTATGAGAGCACTACACTGTACCAAAAATAAATAAAACAAGTGAATGAATGAATAAATTCACAGCATCTTCAAATTATTTTAATCGTTGAGGTACTTCTTAGACAATGGAACAAGAATCTATAACATCCATCTATTGAGTTTTTCCTTAAAATGTCTTGTATATCCAAATTCATTTCAGTTTCTCTAAGTTTCTCTCCCAGAATTCTTCTTTCACACTTATAGTTCTGACAATACAAAATCACATTTTCTACTGTCTCTTTTTTATCACAATGCTCCCATTTACCAGAAGAATGTTTCCCAATTCTATATTTTATTTGTTTATTTATTTGTTTATTTGTTTGTTAAGGATACCCATTAGCTGAAGCCATAGCAATCAGCTAGTCTTCCTGGGTTCCTCATAACATGAGCAAGTTCAAACCGTGTACAAAATACAATATCACAATAAAAATTATACAGTCAATATATGTCGTAAATTCAAAGGGTTAAAAACCAGAAACTCAATCTGGCAAACAAAATACAGTAAAAAACATCCAGAGAGAGAGAGAGAGAGAGAGAGAGAGAGAGAGAGAGACAATCTGGAGTTTTTTCAGCTCGCCTCTAGTGGCAGATGACCAAACCATAGAGCAGTAATCAAGATGACATAAAATTAAACTCTGAACAATCTGACGTAAGAGTGGACGATCAATGAAAGAAGCACTTTTTCTGCATATACCCACTGCTCTACCCATTTTTGAAACAATAAGATTTATGTGTTTGGACCAAGACATACTGCTATCTATTATCACACCGAGAAGTTTTGCACAGTCAACTTGTTGAATTTTTGAATTGCATAGCTGTAAATCAAGTTTTAGATTGTTAGACAGCCTGTGCCTTGAGCCCAACACCATGCACTTAGTTTTAGAAATGTTAAGAACAAGTCTGTTAGATAGTATCCAATCATGTACAACATTTAGCTCTTTGGTCAAGATATCATTAAGTTCCTTTTGGGAAGGAGCAGAATAGTAGAGGGTAGAATCATCAGCATAGAGTACTAATTTGGCAAGCTCAGTAGTCCAACATAGGTCATTTATAAATATCGTAAAAAGCAGTGGTCCCAGACAACTTCCTTGTGGAACACCACATTCAAGGCCTCTGCTACGGGAGAGGCTGCCATTCAGGTAAACCTGCTGTGATCTGAATGATAAATAACTTTGCATCCACATAAGAGCAGAAGAACCAAAACCATAAAATTCAAGTTTAGCAAGTAGAAGAGAGTGGTCGAGCACATCAAAAGCAGCGCTGAAATCTAAAAACACAGCTCCCACCAGTACAGTTATCTATGGCCTCCAGCCAGTCATCAGTCATTTGAATTAGAGCCGTAGAAGTGGAGTGGCCAGTTCTATATGCGTGCTGGCATTTTGTCATTAGCTTGTGTGATTCGAAGTAAGCCTGACATTGTACAAACACAACCTTTTCCATTATTTTACTTAATACAGGAAGAATGCTTATAGGCCTGGAGTTGACCTCGTTAAAAACAGATTTCGTGTCCTTAGATAAAGGACCACCAATTTCAACCTGATGAAATTCAAAGATACAATCTTTGTCTTTCATTATGATGTTCTTTATAAGATCAGTTGAAAATTTTTTAGCACAGTGCATGCCCCCCCTTAATTTTGATACTTTATTCACAACAAAGTCATTAAAATGATTTGCAATGTCACATGGTCTAGTAAGTACTAAACCATTTGATTCTACAATAGGTGAAGAGAAGTTAGCTGTTCGACCCATAATGTCATTTAGAACTTTCCATAATCGTTTACCGTCAAATCTAGCATCATATAACTTCTGTTTGTAGTAGTTCCTCTTTTTCACTTTGTTTGACTTTGTGACCTTATTGCGTAGGGAACAATATTTATACCAGTCCTCAGATGATCCAGAAATAACTGAAGCTTTTTTTGCAATATCTCTTTCAGTCATCAAACACTTAAGTTTATCATCAATCCATGGAGCAGATCTGTTTTTGACTGTGAACTTTTTTAAGGGAGCGTGTTTGTCTACAACCCTCATAAACATCGACATAAATAAATCCAGTGCAGTCACAGGCTCATTTTCACTGCAATCATCATTCCAATTTAAACTCGCCATGTCATTAGTAAAACATTCCCTACTGAATTTTTTATAGGAGCGTGTGAGAATAATTTTTGCTCCGGGTTTAGGTAACTTTGTCTGTCTGGTGACTGCTATTATATTATGGTCACTGAAACCTGCAAGGACAGAGACCACATTGGAACATTTATCTGGAACATTAGTGTAAATATGATCGATGCATGTTGCTGAAACAACACCATCACTGCTTCTTATTCTGGTGGGAGTAGTGACAATTTGATGCGGGTTACAAGCATTCAATAGAGAAAGTAACTTATTTTTGTTTGTGCAAGATAGACCCAACCAATCCAAAGTCATGTCACCTAGTATATAGATTTCGCTATTTGTGTCTGAAATACTGTCAAACATTTCACACAGCCTTTCAAAATACAGAGCATCAGCACTCAGAGGTCGGTAGAAACAGCATACCATGATTGGTTTCAAGTGAGGCAAGTAAACTTGCACACAAATTGCTTCAACGTCACTGATCATCAGATCATAGCGAGTTTTGACAGATATGTGATTTTGAATATAAATAGCTACCCCGCCTCCAAACCGATTTCTGTCTTTTCTAAAGACTGAGAACCCATCAATAGCAACATCAGCATCAGAAAAGGAATCATCAAGGTGTGTCTCAGAAATGGCGAAGATATTAATACAGTTAATTCTAACCATGCACCCAATTTCTTGAACCTTATTTCATAAACTGCATACATTAACATGTGCTAATTTCAATCCCTTACACAGACCTGGCTTAATGCAGGGTGCATCAATATTCGACAGAGTCATACCAAAAAGAGTCAGTACACCATCCAAACAGTCCCTCAGTACTTGTCCAAATCAGAGATGTCTCTGATATGTAGAACACTAGCCTGCTCTGGTGATCCATTCAGTTTAATGAAAACTTTACAGTTTGTGGTCCATATTGACTGAATCTTCTGCTCCTTCCTCAGGATTCGAGCCCGTCTGGCTATTTCTGCATTTTTCTTCGACAGATGCTCATTGATATAAACATTGGTCCCCTTCAGTTTTTTGCCTTGTCTGAGTAGAGCAATTTTTTTCTTTCTGTTTACAAATCTTATGATTATAGCAGGCTTTTCTTCTCTATCTTTCCGTGGGAGTGGATGACATGCCTCAATGTCCTTGCCATCGACATCAATTTTACGTGTGCGGAGGAAGGAGATCGGGTGATCTTCAAGGTGTTGCTCAAGGGGGACCACTGGGCCAGGTTCAGAGGGCTCCCCATTCTCTGATGCCGCAGCTTTCACATATAACCTAGGTTTGATGTCCAAACCAGTGATAATTAAGTCGTTTATGCGAGTGTGTTGTTCTAGGTCTGCCACTCACCCTCCAACATTTTTATCAGTTTGTCTTTTTCCTCATTTTGTCTTCGTAGCTTCTTTACCTCTCCCACCAGGTCCAATATGAGTTCCTGCTGTTTTGAGATGTTTGTAATCTCTCCTGACATTAAGTTGACAATTAAGTTTTATTTTATCAAACTCATCATCCGTGATGGAACAGGGTTTAGCCTTTGGTGGCATGTTGCTTATAAAAACACCTGACCTCACCGGAGCACCGGTTCATTCTCTGTCAGAATCCTCACTACAGCTGCAATGTTTATTCATGAATATCTCCAAATATCTTCCTCCTGTGCAGCCTGGGCAGCTCGTGCTTGAGCCACTTCAGTGCTGGTGTGTGACGTGATGCTGCAGCCCTGACTCTTGGGCTTAGCCTGGTGGCTAAGTTGTCAGTGGGCCCTGATCCTGGTCCCGGCCTGGTAGCTCAGCAGCTGTAGTCGAGCCAACAATGGCTGTGTTCTGGCGTTCTGGTCAACAGCTTCCAAAAAAATAAAAAAATAGTGAAACAGTAATGGTGAAAATGTCTTTTGGGGCGTATATCAGCAGTCTAGAGAGGAAAAACTCAAGGATTGAAGAGGTTTGAGAAGGATTGTGAGGAGGCAGTCTGTTCAGCTGCACTATTGGGACTTGTATGTTCAAATCGTAATCTTAATATCATTATTTCCTCTCTTCTAGCTTTCATGGTGTTTCTCATTTTACCAGTTTTTCTTTGGATGTCAATACCACCTTCCAGATATCTCCTCCATTATATTTGCAATTTTTGTCTTATCTTACCTTTTAATAAATGTCTTTTTTACTGTATGGCACTGTTAGTTCTATTCTGTTTCTTTTTGCAGCCCCCTTCACAAATGTATCTAATGCTTTGTTCCCTTCTACCCAAATGTAAGCAGAAATCCACAAAAACTCCTCTATAAGTCCCATCGTTTGAATTCTGTATGCTGTTTGCTTGATTTCTAATAAAATATCAGCTATGCCTTCTGATACATTATTTTTTATTTGGGAGAAGCCTTTGAGAAGAAGCTCTTCAAGTACGCAGGACTAGTCAGCAGGCTGGGTGGAGAGCAAGGTTTTTGCTTGTGGAGGTTGCATGCAGAGGATTTGCAGCCCGTTCCATGGTCAGAGCTTTTAGTCACCTAGGAATTAAAAGAGAGAGGAAGAGGAGAGCCATTCACAGTACCACCAATGCGGCAGAACGGGCCTCAAGATGGCTGTGGCTCAAGAGAGGTGATCCATGGAGTCATGGTAGCCAGTTAGCTGTCTGAACACAAGCTTGGGAATTGATCACCCACTGGCTGGGTTACCTGGAAGAGGGCATATGATGTTGAAAGACCTGAAATGCCCAATGATTCCAGGAACATCAATGTGTCCAGACCTGGCATCAGTAGATGTATGTACACAGTTTCTGCTCAATAAAGATAAACTTAACATGATCATATGAACATATTATTGTTTTAACTGGTCTTACTTCTTCCACCCATTCTACTACTGATAGAATTGCTACCATCTCCTCTGCATATACTGATGCCTCATCACTTACTCATTAACTGTTCCTAATATTGAACTCTGTAATTGTAAATGCTACTCCTATTTTTCCTCTCATATTCTTAAATGCATCAGTATAAACCTGCATATACCCATAATACATTTACTCTATGTGTCTCTGTACTGTCTCTTGATTTAAATTGTGCCTGTGGTTAACTTTATTTTCAAGTAATTCTAAATTGAAAACTAATAGGAAAATCCAAAATATTGCGAAAGATAAGATTATATGAGAGCAAATAAGGATAATAGTTATCATTTTTGCAACAAAACAAAATCTTTTCTTCCCTATGTTGTATCTAATCTGGAGACTCTCAGCTTTGGATGTATCTTGTGACCTTTTAAGAGGTCCTAAAGTAAAAAAAAAAAAGAGGTTAAGTGACGTGGAAACAACCTTTGGCATGTTATAGACATGTAGTGTGGAAAACAGTGCACACTGCAACACTACTATGCAGAGCTCTTGTATCGCAGATGCTGACTCACAGTACATATTTCAGCAATAAATTCCTTGCCATTAGGAGTGACAATATGTGCTTTGACAGAGACAGACTGATATTCATTATGAAGTGTTTATATCAAATTTAAATTCACATTCAATAATTAGATTAACAAATTTTCACGTCCTCACCTGCAAGGATGTAAAATGTCTTTTCAGTGATCATATTTTGTATGATATCAGTAATATTGACCCTATAATGTAAAGTCCATCATCTTGAGTAAAAGGATTATATCTGCTTTATTTGTCTAATCTCTTTCTGCTTCATTTGTAGCCACTGTTCATGATCACTCACCTGTTATATGTCATATCCATAATCCCTCACCTCAACCTCACCTCGACATTTCTATCTGGCTGATGACACACTCCACCCAGTATCACTGTTGCTGGGCAACAACCATGGAACTACTGGGGCAGAGGTGGAAAGGGTTTTAGCTATGGCCTTGCAAAGCATGCAAAGCTTGCATATGCAACACCAGTAAAAAAAAAAACATGGCCCACAAGTTGAGAGGAAGTTGTTTGACTTTGTAATTAAAGTTTTTGTTTATGAAACAATTGTGCAATAATATAACTTTCAATGCAGAAATTATGTTTTAACAACTAAATGAATGAAATAATGACTTAGGAATGTAATGATGATTTTTGCAGCCTTCACTCCTTGCATATGCAGTAACTTAGATATACAGTACATATACTATATGCCATCATACATAAAACAAAACTATAGAGATGCCAGTTCAGCAAGTTGCACCTCATGTACAAAAGCTGTAGTCCTGAAACTGGAAGGTCCAACTATAAATCTGACCCACAGTCCTTTACTCCATATCATTCCTCTCTTTCCAGCAACTGTCCAAGCCAATAAAGGTGCTAAGTCTCTAGTTTGATCACTCATATCACATGACTAATTGGATGACTTAAGCAAACAGCATTTAAGACTGATCAAACAACACCATACAGGAGTTGCAGCTCTACCCCTGTCTAAGCTGGCCAGTTTATCTGAGTTATTGTGTGTATTGTTGTATTGTGTACATTGTTCTGCTAGGTCAAACGCTGTTTTTGTCAAGGGGTGTAGGGGCTTTACAGACAAACTTTCCTGTATAGACCTGAACCATGTTATGACTGAAACAAACACCACTTCACTATTGAGTTGAAAAAGGAAATGATTTTATGCTCATGACTTTTCTGAGGTTGTCTTATATTTTTCCACAAGTTATGCTTTCTTACTCTGAATCACAAGTTTTTCCTCTAACATTGTGTAATTTAAGTTTTATTTGAACACACTTGTCAAGTGCTGTCTCACTGAAACTAAATGATCTGCCAGTGCTGTGTATCTGAGATTGTCCTTGGCTTTCTGCAGATAGTCTTCTCTCTTTGACCTTCACTATAAATTAAAAACAGCTGAAATACAAATGCGGGTCAGGGCAAAAAATTGAAACCCCTCTAGTGTAATCATTTCTGTGAATCCATATTGTCTGAATAGTCCCAAATACTAATCAGTCGTCCTTTTCAGTGCCATTGGGCTATGACCTCCTTACGGTTTTGTGCTCACAAACTGCTGATTGTTTGCAACATATGGTGCTGAAACACACTGGTTGAATTAAGTGAAGGTCTCCCTGCAAATAACCCCTGGATACAGTCAGGTATGAGTCTGTTTTCAGCTAAGAAGATCAAGAATCGTTATATAATTAGATTTTCATGACCAGATCTGGGTAGATCTATGATAGGTGTCACTACAGAGTGGGATTAAATTGTTTCCATTTATCATTTCACATTGTTTCATTTCACACAGCTGAGAGGTAGATTGGTTTATTTGCCTGAGAGGTCAACATGGCGTGACGCAAAATCTGGGTTGTTTCAGTTTGGAATTGGAGACTTCAATGACAGATCTGGTATTTTCTTTGCCTTCTTAGCATTCAATTTAAAGCTTGAACTCAACCTTCTACTATAGTTAAGGGGACCAGCTTGTGAAGGTACCTGCGAAAGTTGTCTCCTGTTTTGGGCTCTGAGAGAATGGATGCACCTGAAGGACTTATCTCCCTGGATTGAACTGACTTTGTCATTTAAGGTGACCTTCTCATGCTTGGATTTACCCCTTTGTACTCTTTGGATCTTGTGGAACCAGCCTTGTTCTGACAGAATACCTGATTCACAGGATTGAGTGTTCACGCTGTCAAGACGCAGAGTTTTTCCCTATTTTGGGTAGAAAACAATCAGACCGATCAGTGAAGTTGAGTTCCTTCCATTGTCAACTCATTCTCCAGATGAACTGAGTGTGAGTACACACAATGCCCGATAAGTCCTTCCTGCAGGCTCGCTGTGAAGAGCCTCTCATGACCTCTGACTGGGGCATCCCTCTGCTGGCTGCTCTGCTGCTGCTGGCGCTGGTCTACACCTTCCTCTACCTGCCAGCTACAGCCCAAAGAGCTCTGCTGGAGCAGGCGCTCAGCATGAACAACACATCTACAGACATGAACACAACAGACAAGGAGGGCTGGTTCACAGAGGAGTAGGACACATGAGGACCCAGATGTTTAGATGGAAATTTTCAACACTGGACAAGTAGAAATGTGACAGCAGAGAGCACACAGATGCCTTTGTTGATTATATTGTGTGGATTACTCTGCTCTCCAGTCTGAAAAAGAAGAATTTTATTGATCCCCGAAGGGAAATTCAATAGCCTGTGTGTTATGAAGCAATTCAGAGGCCTGTTGATTAATCTGCAAATAACTGATTTTGTGACTGACCAGTGACTGAACTGAGAAGGCTTCTGATCTGAATACAAATGAAGACACCAAAGGACTGTCTTGGATAGAGTATAGTTTTAAAAATCAATGTCCTTGGACATGACATGGCACCCCAAACCATCACTGACTGTGGAAACTTGACACTCAACTTCAAGCAATGTGGATTCTGTGCCTCTCCTCTCTTCCTCCAGACTCTGGGCCCTTTATTACCAAAGGACATGCAAAATTTACTTTCATCAGAGAACGTAACTTTGGACCACACAGCATCAGTCCAGTCCTTTTTGTCTTTAGCCCAGGCGAGACGCTTCTGACGCTGTCTCTTGTTCAAGAGAGGCTTGACACAAGGAATGCGACAGCTGAAACCCATGTCTTGCATACGTCTGTGCGTGGTGGTTCTTGAAGCACTGACTCCAGCTGCAGTACACTCTTTGTGAATCTCCCCCACATTTTTAAATGGGTTTTGGTTCACAATCCTCCTCAGGGTGCCGTTATCCCTATTGCTTGTGCACTTTTTCCTGCCACATCTTTTCCTTCCCTTCACCTCTCTATTAATGTGCTTGGACACAGAGCTCTGAGAACAGCCAGCCTCTTTAGCAATGACCTTTTGTGTCTTGCCCTCCTTGTGCAAGGTGTCAATGGTCGTCTTTTGGACTACTGTCAGGTCAGCAGTCTTCCCCATGATTGTGTGGCCTACAGAACTAGACTGAGACCATTTAAAGGCCTTTGCAGGTGTTTGGAGTTAATTAGCTGATTAGAGTTTGGCACCAGGTGTCTTCAATATTGAACCTTTCCACAATATTCTAATTTTCTGAGATACTCATTGGGGGTTTTCATTGGCTGTCACCAATAACCTAACCCTAACCTGTATACTTACGTGAGTTCAAAGTGGGGATGATTTCTTAGTAACCCAGGGCAAATCGTTCACAAAAACCTTTAAGTTAGTTATACCTGAATTCCTCTAGTTCAAAATTTCCCACATACATGTAACGTAATAATATGTCTCAATAAAGCATCTCCTCCTAAATGATTTGAAATGAGAAATCTCACTGGTTGTTTGAATTGCCTTTATTAAAGATACAGGATATTAGATTGGGCAGAAATATTCCAGGATTCAGCATGAAATTGTAATTAGATACAGGTAAATATTCCCAGTTCATTTAAAAGTCCCTGTAATTACTGTATCTAAAGAATATGGCAACCATTGACATCTTGATATTGCATTAGTATCTTTTTTAATCACACTGCATTTTACAATCAAGTCATAAAAAAGAAAAGATAATCTTGCTTAACCATGCAACACTCAAACAAGCCTACAATTACATTTAGTCTTAGATCACAACTATTTCAGATGATTTTTCAAAGTTCAGTATGCTCGGCAACAATGACAATATCAAATCCAAAGACTTAACACAGTAATGATAGCTCAGTTTATTTCCTAAGGGTAATCCATTTTAACACACCTCTGGGACAGTACTCCATCTTTCAGCTACTATTGTTAAATGATTCATTAATGTTTGAAGCTGAATTTTATTCACACCCTGTGTTCTTGGTATTTCAGAGCTTAAGAAAAGGATCAATTTATAAATTTGGACCAAGTATCAAATCTCAAATGACATACATGCATCTCTTTCTAATATGCACAATTTGGTACAGCCTGCCATTGATCTGCTTTATCAAAACGTTCCACAAAGACATTAGAAAACTGAAATGTAAAAATGTTTTAGTTTGATAAAGTACAACTCAAAGTCCTTATCAGATCATCTTGAGAGAGGAGCTGATACTTTGTATCAACCCATTAAACTGATGGTTTGAAAAAGATAGTTTGAAGTAATTTTGACAAAAGCACTCTTCATCTCCAGAGGATGGAGTAGTGTTGCTTAAACAAAGTGTGAGTATTTTATTAACATACAATGGAGAGATGGTAATTGTAAAAAGCAAGTATGATGCAAAAAACATAATATAAAATTTGTCAATATATTGTCACAAGGCAGGGTTTTACAAAGGAAAAAGGACCCAAAATGCAGGTCAAAAAAGGTTTAATAAACAAAAGCCATGGAAAAACAAAAACTTACTTTTCAAAAGTGTCCAACTGAAAAAATCCAAACAAAAAACAAAAAGAGCAAAAATCCTGGAACAACAAAAGACACTGGGAAATCACGAGGGTGTCAGGTAAGGAAGACACATACACTGACATTGACAATGAACCAACAAAGAAAGAGGGGAAGACAGGGACCATACACACACTGGGAAACCATTTTCTAAGAATATCAATTAAAACACATGGACAAGATTAAAGAAATAATCCACATTTATAAAGAACAAATACAGTAATATTAAAGTAACATTTCTAACACTGACCACACTTCAACCCCCAAAATTAGTAAAATGAAGCCAATGCAAAGTGCCCACTTGAGGTTGGCCCGAAAACCCAAGCAAATCCACTTAAATAACACCTAAATTAAATGCCAGTTTTGACAGCAAATTAAATATGTTTAGAACTCTCACACTGTTTGGAGTATAATATTTTTTTATTGCCCAATTGTTTTAAGAGTATGGGTTTAGGGTTTAAAACAATTCAAAGCATGCCTGACTTGATTGACAGATGGGCAAAGGCCCTCTTAAGCTCTGCCTCTTTGACTCCTGCTTGGTCAGCATAAGTTTGGTAGGGTTAGCATTTCCAATCTGTTGACAGCCATCATTGGGCTTCAAAACTCTGCTGTAGAAATCACTGGGTGGTGTTAAAAATTATTTCATCCATTTTTTTTTCTATATTTTGAGATTTCAACCATGGAGGAAAAATGTAAGAAAGAGATGCAAATGTAAACATAGCTAATTCTGAATAACTCTAAATGCATGTGCTTTTCTCTACTGTGTATATTCTAATTCCAGGAGTTTTCAAACTCAGACATCATTCTTAGCCCTATCTTTAGGAATAATATATCACATTGGGAATTTCCCACAGTGCCTTGGGAACTGTTTTAACATTTATGATTAAAAGTGCTAGTATCTACTCATTTATCAATAAAAATTTTAGAATTCAATAGTGGGCAGCCAAGTTTTGTGTTTATTTTAGCAAAAGTGGCACCATTAAAAACTTGTCACTGTTTCACAAACAGCTGTCACAATCTTTTTTCCAACTCTGAAGACATTGCAAAAAGATTTTGGCAAGTTTTGTAGTAATAGGACCTTATTTTGTTCTGTGATATCTGGTATATTTAAGTCAAGAATTCTTCCTGAGCATCTAAACAAGCCCTGTGTTTTACATCAACTGACTCTTCCCTGGAAAGCCAGGGCAGACTTTACATTTTTGTAACCATCCAGAGTATTTATTATATCTGTCTTTGTGCCTCAAACAGACTTTATCATCTGTTTGGGAAAGAAAAAAAGCAGACAGAGAGGAAGTCTTATGATCCCAAAAGCCTTGAAACGTGATGTAGATGGAGAAAACAGAAGGCAGAGGGGGGGGGAGTCATCTCATGGCTCTGGATTAAACATACGAGAGGAAAAAGGTAGTAGGACAACAGAGAAAAGGAGGAGAAGAATAGAACAAGCCTCAACTGCAGATTTGGAGGAGTGGGATAAAAGAGGGAAAGGAAAAGATGGAGGAGTAGAGCAGGATTGTATGAAGGGAAGTGTATCTCCCTCTGCTGTCATTAATCCCAGTCCTTCTTGATATCCAAATTCCAATCCCATGCCAGGTAGACAATCTTGTCATCATCAATGAAGCAGGATTTGACCTGATAGTGCCCTCGGGACATTATACCCAGTGGTGCCTCATCAGGCGTGCTCACAAACTCATGCTCTTCCACTTTTGGGCCATAACTTCCCACCATGTGAGACACCTTTTCCACTGCAGGATGAAACACGACAGACACTTTAATTTGAGTCAGCACAAAAATTCCTGAAGTCTAAAAATTAAAAACTGTCGATGTAGAAAATGTGCCTTGTGTTGTTTTATGATCTGTACTTACACTTAAAAATAATAAATTGATGGACAGTTATTATCTAAAAATTAATAAGGTGTATGTTTGCTTACCCACTATTCCTTTTCTGCTGGTCACATGATGGTACTTCAAGCCAGAGATGATCTCTCTATTTACCTGCAGACACACATTTTTATCACATCTTTATTGCGCAAGGATCAGCTACAATGATTATATAATAATAATGATAATAACGATTAATCACAATAATAAACAGACACTATTGGTTTTGTTGTTGGATGGGGTATTTAAAAGTCAAACGTAATCTAAGAAGAGTCACCTGTTTTCATGCGTTCTTCCCTGAACACAGATATCTATTTCTAACAAACACAAAACTCTGCACATGGAACTTCAGATCTGACAGCTTCCTCTGATGATAAATTAATCATTTTAGGCTCAGTAATGAACAGAACCTAAAAATAGAAGAAACGATTTCCTTCCATCACACAACTTAAGTTTTTATTTGAGACTTTATTTATAGTTTTTTTATTTTACAAACAAAACCAGATACTCCTGTTACCCACCCGCTTTAACAACAAAAATGAATAACTGAATAACACATAAAAACAGTGAGGGAAAAGTCCAAAATAATAATAGCTGGGGTTTATACACATTTGGAGATGTACAAGCAAATACTTAATAATAAACCTTATGCATGAAAACAATGTCAATTTGTCCTTTACTTACATAAACATGTAAATAAGACATGAACATTTACATTGTCAAAAAGAAGAGAACATGAGGTGTTTTCATGACATTCTGTTTTTTGTTACATATACATTTGATAAAAGGAGATCAGATCACAGAAAGTTTTCCATGACACATGGCTGGACTGTATCTCAGCTTTTCCATCTGTAGCATACAGAGCATTTCTTTAAATGAGGGACATCTGACTTCCACTGGAGAGCAGACCATCGATGAAGCAAAAACAACAGCCTTTGTCATTTAGGAACAGTAATCTTAGGGGGAGGACCACAAAGATGGATATACAGGGGAAGGCATTTGTGTTTTCCTGCACAAATATGAAAAGACTTCAGAGATAAATAGACCAGAACATATGACCTGAAAAGTTTGGCTAAGGTGAACCCAGACTTCTTTAAACCACCTTTTTGAGTTTGTCCTGACCCTTTGTGTCAAAGCTCAATCTCTGATCTAAAAAGCAGACTTTAACTAAAGGTATCAGTGGCTTCAGAATATCAAGGTTGACGTAGAGATTCACAAACACATCCACAAACACCATCTGACGCCCTCCATACATAGTATGTCATTACTCATTTCATCAACTTTTTTTTCCAATTTTGAAATGGATTTGGAACTGATTTATTATTTTGTGAAATTAAAAGTCTGCAATGATGTTGTTTGCCCACAAGATGTCCCCACAGAGTGGGGTAAGTATATTTGTTCAATTGAAACAAGCTTTATCGAGATCAAAGGCAGAACAATAATGCCAAAGCATTAACAATATCATACTTTGATCAATACAAATTATGTAAGTTGAATAAATGTTTAATTAATAAAATACATTTATTTGATGGAATTCTGTAAATAAGTAAAGGACAATAAGGAAGCGTACAGGTTATGGATATGACGCAGAAAATTTGCATGTAATATATCACAGTATAACAATAATAGAGGGACTCCCTTTAAGTTACTCACTAAACTGTTCAGTTCCTCACAGCACAGCTCCCTAACATCTATGTCATAATTAAATTGAATGCTATTCTCACACTCTCTTATTTTGTAGTTTGCAGAGTTTGTTTTAGTACAGAAACATTTCCCATCATTTCAATCATTTAAAACTGGAGACAAGATTTGATCTTGTCAGACAATTCCTGGGTGTTTTGCAGCAGCTTTACTGCATTTAAAAATTAAAGGATCTTTACTGCGAAATCTGCATCACACCTATAAAACACCCTCATGTATGAAAAGATAGCAGCAGTCTTGTAATTTGCATTCACGGGTTGATTCTTGTTGTTTGTGTTGTGTGCTTTTTCTCATCAGTCGATAAACTTCCTCAAGACCCTTTCATCCTCTCGAGGTGAAAACGCTCTCTCTGGATTTCTGCTCTGCATTTCCTTCCAAAAAGGATTCTGTTTTTATTTACACAGAACTCACAGCCTGAGAAAAAAAAAAACTGCTGTGTGTTTACATGAGAGGTAGTGGAAGAAGAGAGACGAGACAACAACTTGGGGGAAAGACAGAAAGCCGACAGGGACACAGAGAAAGAAAGAGATGACAGAAGAGCTGAGCAGAGGGGCTTTAAAGACAGCACTTGATGAAAAATTAGTTTTGGATGGATGTTTGATGGTGTGAGTTAAAGCTTGAGCTTAACTCTCTCTTGTTATCACACCAGAAAATATTAGTTGTAATAGTGTATTAAAGTTGAACTGAGAAGGGGTCAGGTCTGCTGTCCTTGATCAAATTTAGTAGCTGAGCTTTCATGCAGGATTTTTACTTTGTTCAATCTTTCTTAGAGTAGGAGCTAACACAAAACCATTGAGAGTCAACATCCAATATATCCATATGTAAAAAATATGCCATGGAAATAGTTTTAAACTTTATTATACATATGGTATAAATATCCATTGGTAAAGCTCTGAAAAGGACCATTTCAACCGTATGATGAAGCTGAAGGAAAAGTCTAGGGATCATCATTTGATCCCTACTCCTCCTGAACACAAACATGAAAAACCTAAAAAAATATATTTCACTGAAAACAACAAAAATGAACCTCAAACCATTATTTGAGGAAATTTAGAGGGTTAGCAAATCACTAAAAATCTTGCTTGGAAATCGCTTGGAGTGTGTAATGTCTGTATATATTTGTTCCATGCGACAGATTTTAAGGTACCTCAAAACAAATGCACTCGCATACAAAGGGGAAGATTGGATACCATTCAATACAAATAAGTGTAATGTAATATGCTGAACAACACAATAAACAATGAGATAAAAATGATGGTGCAGTACGGCACATTCGCTATACTAGCTAATACTATATGTGTAATTTTTCAGTATGAGTCCCTTCAATACACCTGTAAAAATGACCCTTGTGAGCGGCTGGATGTTGCAGTACCCATAATTGAACAGAGGACAGGCACCAAACATGTAAAGTTTACTTTCAAGGATAAGACCAGATACAGGTTACAGGAGGTCTGACCAGCATCACAGACAGATGTTAACAGGCGCCTTAAATACTCTGTAGCTGACTGTCCTCCACAGACCGATCGACATGCAGGTGTCTCTCCAAGATCAGATCTGCTCCATAATAACCTTAACACCCTTTAACATTCACCATTTACCTGGATCCTTCTTATAAACTACAAATCATTTAAATCTTTTCCCATACTTTACCCTTACACCTATTAATAGCGAATACAATTTTAAATCCCAAAACCTGAACTCCACTCTCCAAGTTTCTGCAATGGTTTCGCCCTGGAACATTTAGCTGGGTATCCGTTCGCCCCAGACTCTTTTGACTGGAACACCCTGGAGCAGACACAACTCGAAAACAGGTAAGTGATCACATTAATTCAACCTAGCCCTTTAGCCACTTTAGCACTTGCACACATATTCCATAGTGACATGCACACCTACATTACCTGCACACATTTTCTAGAACACTTTGTTTTTTCAATAATTAATGTTGTTAAACCATATGGCTCTCTCACTCTCCTCTCTTACAGGCAGAGCAGCGCTCCTAAGCCAGCCCCTGCCGAACAACCACACATCAGTAATGGGTTACTTTAACAACATCGGCTAATAACTCACTCCACAAGGTTCATTATAACTTGTGCAAATATGCAATGTGCTAATGTAATGTGCAAATTTCACCAATAAAGTGCAAAGTGCTTTAAAAGTGCTAAGTGCTATCAGTCATTTATCAATAGTAGTTAAAGTGCATCCCTGCTGTGCAATATTTACATGGCAAAATATTTTCCGTCACTTGTAACGAAGGCTCTTCGCGATGAAGCCACTGAAGAGCACGATGGTCGGTTTCCAGGAAGAAGTGCCGACCCAACAGATAATATCTAAGCGTGTTGATGGCCCATCGCCAAACACTCCTTTTCCACCGTGGAATATCCCGGCAAAGTATTTTCTGTCACTAGTAACAAAGGCTCTTTGTTACAACACCTGATATACGATACAGTGTGATACCATACTAAAACATACAATTATGCAGCCTTTACAATACCATATGATGAAATAGAGTTCAATACAAGGCAATAAAACATAATACCACATAACATGATACAAGAAGGTGGGATAGGATACCACACTAAAACCTCATGATACCATTCCACACTGTTTTACATGATACGATATAAAAGGATATTATCTGGCTGCAACTTCTTGTCTTAAGCAATGAAACGACTGGGAAGTTCTTAATACTGCAGGCAACACGTCTCTCATGGAAGGTTATGTAACGTAACATATGTAACGTAACATACATGATGTAACAATTAAATCCTCTCCTAATGTTTAATACCCATAGACAGTATAAAAAATGGATATGGCATTGATGATGTCATACATTTGTTTCTGAGGCAGAGTTTTGAAACATATAGGAGGTTTTCACTTGACGTCACTTCCGTGTTACGCGGCACGCGCGTTATACAGATGGAGGGCAGGAAGTGAGTTGCTGCTATAGAGACCAGCAACAGGCCGAGAACCCCTGTGCTGTGTCTGCATTGTCCGCTCGCATACTACATGCTACTGCCACGTGCTACTGCTAGATCCTACTCCTACATACTAAACACGTTGGCCCAATTCGGACACACTAGACGAGCGGTGGGGAAAGACGACCCCCGCAGGCAGAGAGTAGGTACTGCGCCCGTTTTAGACTGAATGGTAATTGTGCAAGTGATGGATGCTGCTGTATTATATTCCTGCGCTGCTTTAGAAATTCACAAAGTAGCTTTTCCATTACATTTGGCCTTCATTCACTCACGTGGTGATCGTTTGTTCAATGAGATCTGCCTGATTACTGCAGCTGTGCAGTTTAATGATGGAATAAGTGAGCTTTAACTCCATGATGTCGCCACGTATTTGCTCATAAAATGATTACTTGGGCAAATATGACACCATGACATGACAAAGAGATACAACCCCACATTTTTTTAGGACAGTGTGTGAAGTTACATTAAAATTACATCTGTACTGCTGCGGTCCTGCCTCCTGCTGCTGCTGCTCCGCCATGGTGCGCGCTGCTGTGGCCAGCGGCGTTCGCGACGCATTTAAATAGGCATCACATGCGTTTCTACAACTTTAAGGAGGACGAAGAAGAAGCCCGCGGTGCATTTTGGGTCAGTAGCATGCCCGTAGGATGCACCGCAACCATCCTACAATGTGGGCGTGTCTAGTATCTGAAGTAGTATCTGAAGTAGCATGCTACTCGCTCCGGTGGCCAATTCGGACATGCTACATACTACTTCGACTACTACTTCGACTACTACTTGGCAATTCGGATGCAGCATTGGTCTACGGTCTGGAGGAGCTGCATCGGATAATGCCCGTGTGTGCAGTGACCACTTTGTCAAAGGTAATGACTCATTTTCAGCCCGTAGTTAAATTCTTTCATTTCTAAGTTGAGTCGTGTCAAACTGTGTAGGGAGGGGGGTGTGAAGAGGCCGGACGTGCCGGGAGCGCCGCAGAGCTCCGAAGGGGGCGGACGGGGAAAAAAGGGGGTCCTTTCAGCCCCTATCCCCGCTCCCTGCCCCCCATTCTCCGACTACGACCTCAGATCAGACGAGAAAACCCGTTGAATTTAAGCATATTAGTAAGCTGAGGAAAAGAAACTAACCAGGATTCCCTCAGTAGCAGCAGGCGAAGAGGGAAGAGCCCAGTGCCGAATCCCGTGGACGGTGTGAGGCCGGTAGCGGCCATCTAAGGCTGAATACCGGCACGCATCTAAACCGGCACATCTCTTCCATTGCAGTCGGTCACTTCCTGCCCTCCATTTGGTCCTTGCGCGAAGTCAGGATCATGTGACTGAAAACCTCAGATTGGATCCAGATTCTGACTCAGCGTAGCATTTGGTCAACCAATCAGAGGCGGGTCAGAGCCCCAACCTACGCTGTTTTATGAACCAGGCTGCAAACATGTTTCTGTTTGCTCAAAAAAAAAGAGTTTTTTGGCACTATGTTTATGGTTTCTGGTGCTACAGCGGGCACTACACAGCCTACATTAGGAGATCAATTTGTTATAATATAATTCTACATAAAACTGAACGATAGGAATAGCTCATCATGTCTACATGAGGACAGCTTGTTCTGGACTAGTATGCTGCACAAAGGGCTTTCAGTGGGGGATTATTTATATTACAAGCCACAGTTGTTTGAACGTGTACATGAAAGTTAAAAGAAAACCTTTTTAATCTTACATATCTTAAAAAGAATTAGTTATCAGACTGCAGACACCTGCTTATGATACAAGACAAGTTGCCTCTCCAACATAATCCCTTACTGGCACTATAAACAGAACTGCACAGAAAAGATTAATTAAATATGACAATAGTCTTGTTTGATATTGTGGTTCAGTAGAAAGGCAACTACTTGCTTACTCAGCATGTCTTTTCTCTGTCCATCTCTTTAATACTTAATGTAAAGATCTATCATATTTGTTCATTCAATCCATGAACATAAACACCAATTCAGCCTTGTGGTAATGTAAAGTAAATCTCTACATCATTAACAAACTGCTGGGACAGTATCCATCTAACTTACCTTGAAGTCTATCTTCAGTCTGTATGTCACTCCTTCCTTGAGGATAAAGGTCTTCTCCTTCAAAGCTTTCAGGTCTCCTGCACAGACAACAAGATATAACATCACTTAAGGATAGTATGGTGAAATGTGACATCAACTGCTCCAAAATGACTCACTGTATGACCCCACTGCTGCTGTTTGACCCATGAATCACATCACATACAAAACCTGAAGCCCTCAGGAGCAGACACGACCTTTTATAGCTGTGTAAAAATAAAAAAAAAATGTATACGGTACAGTATACAGTATATGGAAGCCCCTCTATTACAACAAAGTCCAAGTTCACTAATATTTACACTTGATATACTTTTATACACACTGATAAAAGCAGTTTGCAACCCAGCAGCAGCTGGAAAATATACACTTTTCATATCCATGTTTCATTTGTGGTCAACAGCATGATGAAGTAGATAAATAAAAATTTAAATACTCTATAGAATTTGTCATATTTAAAAAATGACATTAACCTAAGACTGAGCTTCTACTTAAAAAACACTAAATGTTAAGTCATTATTGAGAAAAAAAGCTAAATTACAAGATTACAAGACTATTACAAATAACAAACCCAAAATAATGACAAAAAAGTCAGAATTATGACAAAATGTTCAACATTTAGAGATGAGTAAAATAAGAATAAGAATAAGAATAAGAAGAACTTTATTAATCCCCGAAGGAAAATTCAATTGTCTGTTGTCTCACATAAAATGTCTCTAAAAGTTATCTATTATTTACACAAGAGTTATATAGTCTGATGACTGTTGGTACAAAAGACCTTTTGAATCTTTCTGTCCTGCAGCGAAGAGAGAGGTGCTGTCCACCACCATTGCCCCTTTGGTCCATCAAGGTGTTGTGAAGTGGGTGATCCATGTTCTTTAGAATAGTCTCCACCTTCCTCAGTGTAGATCTCTCCACCACATTCTCCATGGAGTCCAGCATGAGTCCTACCAGAGAGCCAGCCTTTTTCACCAGTTTGTTAAAACGTCTTGCATCTTTGTGTTTGATGCTTCCTCCCCAGCAGACTGCAGCGTAGAACAGCACACTTGCCACCACAGACTGATAAAACATCTGCAGTATCTTACTACACGTCTATTGATTGAGGTCTTCTCAGGCAAAAGAGGCCGCTCTGCCCCTTTCTGTAGATGAAGTCTATATTCTTAGACCAGTCCAACTTATTGTCAAGATGTACACCTAGGTATTTATATGATGTCACCACTTTGATGTCCACTTCACAGGTGTTTACTGGCTGAAGAGGGGGTTTGGAAATGCGGAAGTCTATGACCATCTCCTTTGTCTTTGAGATGTTGAGGAGGAGGCAGTTTTTGTGACTCCAGTCACTGAAGGCTTTTATTAGATCTCTGTATTCAGCTTCTTGTTCATTTCTGATACGTGCCACAATAGCGGTGTCATCTGAGTATTTCTGGATGTGGCAGGACTCAGTGCTGTATTTGAAGTCTGATGTATACAGTGTGAACAGGAATGGCGCCAGCACTGTCCCTTGTGGAGCTCCTGTACTGCTTATTAATGTGGATTGATGAGAGGGATTGTCCATGATGGATACAAGCTTTGTTAACATCCTCCTCTCACCCACCTCCTCCAGGGAGTCCAAAGAACAGTCTAGGACAGAACTGGCCCTCCTGACCAGTCTATTCAGTCTCTTCCTGTCCCTCTCGGTGCTCCCTGCCCCCCAGCAGACCACTACATAGAAAAGTGCAGATGCTACCACAGAGTCATAGAAAGTCCTGAGCAGAGTCCTGCACACTCCACAGGACCTCAGCAGGTGGAGACAACTTTGGCCCTTCTTGTACAGGACGTCTGTGTTGGTTGACCAGTCCAGTTTATTGTTGAGGTGGACACCCAGGAATCTGTAGGACTCCACCATCTCGTTGTCCAGACCCTGGATGTTCACTGGAACAGTCTGAGGTGTCCTCCTCCTGCGGAAATCCACAACCATCTCCTTTGTCTTACTGGCGTTGAGCTGGAGGTGGTTTGTGCCACACCAGTTGACAAAGTCACTGATGACAGTCCTGTATTCCCGCTCATTCCCTGACGATACACATCCGACGATGGCTGAGTCATCAGAGAACTTCTGGAGGTGACGGCTCCCAGAGTTGTAGCCAAAGTCCGAGGTGTACAGGGTGAAGAGGAAGGGGGAGAGCACTGTCCCCTGTAGAGCCCCCGTGCTGCAGACCACCATGTCCGATACACAGTTCTGAAGCCTCACAAACTGTGGTCTGTCGGTGAGGTAGTCCATGGTCCATGCGGCTAGGTGACAGTCCACTCCCGCCCTCTCGAGCTTCCCCCTGAGCAGTGAAGGCTGGATGGTGTTGAAAGCACTGGAGAAGTCAAAAAACATGACCCTCACTGTGCTGCCGGTGTTCTCCAAGTGGGCCATGGACCTCTGCAGCAGGTAGATGACTGCGTCATCCACCCCGATGTTCGGCTGGTACACAAACTGCAGAGGATCCAGATGAGAGCTCACCAGGGGGCGGAGGTTCCTCAGCACGATCCTCTCCAGAGTCTTCATCAGGTGAGAAGTGAGGGCCACAGGTCTGAAGTGGTTGGGCTCCCTGGGGTGTGCTGTCTTGGGGACAGGAATCATGCAGGAAGTCTTCCACGGTGTTGGGACCCTCTACAGACTCAGGCTCAAGCTGAAGATGTGCAGTAGCACCTCACAGAGCTGGTCTGTACAGTCCTTCAGGAGTCTGGAGCTGATGCCGTCAGGACCCGTGGCTTTCCTTTGCTTCATCTTCCTCAGCTCACTTCTCACCTGGTCAGCTGTTATGGAGAGGCTGGGGGTGGTGCTGGAGGGGGTGGTGGAGGATGAGTGGAGGGGGGTTAATGATGCCGGTGCCATGGGACTGAGGTGGTGTGAAGAAGAAGCAGCAGACGGGTTGTTGGTTTGATGAGTCGGGGGAGGAGTGGGAGCAGAGTCAAATCTATTGAAGAACTGATTCAGCTCGTTGGCCCACTCCCTGTCTCCTGCTTCAGGTCCCCTCTCGTGGCCCCTGCTATGACCTGAGATGGATTTCAGGCCTCTCCAGACCTCCCTTGCGTTGTTCTGTTGCAAAAGGTTTTCCATCTTGGTCTTGTAGCTGGCCTTTCCATCTCTGATCTTCTTCTTCAGCTCCCTCTGCACCCTCCTCACCTTCTCCTTGTCCCCAGATTTAAAGACCCTCCTTTTCTCCTTCAGGAGGACTTTAAGTTCCAGGGTCACCCAAGGTTTGCTGTTGGAGAAACCCCGTACTTTCCTGGTGGGTACGGTGTTCTCAACACAGAAGTTTATATAGTCTGTGATACAATCTGTTATGGTGTCGATGTCATCACCATGTGGGCTGCACAACACAGCCCAGTCTGTGGTCTCAAAACAGTCCTGCAGCACCTCAGTGGCCTCCTTAGACCACCTCTTAACATACCTGATGGTGGGGGGTTGTCTCTTCACCATAGGTATGTAAATGGGCTGCAGTCTCACCAGGTTGTGATCTGAGTGGCCCAGCGGGGGGAGGGGGGAGGAGGTGTATGCATCCTTGGTGTTTGCATACAGTAAGTCCAAAGTTTTATTGTCTCCCGTTGGGCAGTTTACATACTGGCTGAAGGTAGGGAGAGTGAAGGAGAGCGATGCATGATTAAAGTCTCCAGAGATGATGATCAGAGACTAAGGGTGTGATGTTTGTAGCTTGGACACTTCACCATGGAGGAGTTCGCAGGCTGCAGCAGCATCAGCCGAGGGGTGGGGGTGGGGGGATGTAAACAGTTAACGCGATGACGTGCGAAAACTCCCTCTGCAGGTAATATGGCCGCAAACTCAAAGCCAGCAGCTCAATGTCCTTAGAGCATCGCTGCTCTTTAACACTGACGTGCCCAGCATTACACCACCTCTCATTCACATACACCGCTATCCCGCCTCCTTTCATCTTACCACTCTCCCTCATGCTCCTGTCGGCTCTGACGAGGTAAAATCCATCCAAAGTTACAAGCGGGTCCGGAGTGAGTTCGTTCAGCCATGACTCCTGAACATCTTGTTGGGGAGAGACCTCATGTTTCCCATGATGATGGACGGGACAGTTGGTTTATAACGTCTCTGCTTTGCCGATGCTGAACTCCAGCCCTGCATCCTCTCCTTCTCCTGCGGAGCTTGGCGGGGATATCCGGTCTGTTGAAGTGGTTGAGACATTTGAACGAGATGGAGGAGGAACGAGAGAAGTTGTAGTGGAGATTTGTTGTGGACAGGGAAGGTGGAGTAGCAGTGGAAGTGGGTGTGACAGCAGTGTCAAATCTGTTGAAGAACAGGTTGAGTTCATCAGCTCTTTCCAGATCACCCACCACTGGCTGTCTTTTCTTTTCTTTTTTTGCTAAATCCAGAGATGGTACTGATTCCTCTCTACACTTCATGGATGTTGCTGTGTTGTAGATTCTTCTCTATCTTCTTTTTGTACTCCAGCTTTGCCATCTTCAGTCTCCTCTTCAACTCTTGTTGCACTTGTTCGAGTTGTTCTTTGTCACCATCTTTTAAAGCTTTCTTTTTCTGTTTGAGGATTGCTTTTATGTCTCTTGTGATCCAGGGTTTGTTGTTGGGGAAACAACGAACAGTTTTTTTGGTATAACTGTGTCTCTACAGAAGTTGACATATTCTGTAAAGCAGTCAACCTGTTTGTCAATGTTCATACTATCCCCATCTGTTTCCAGCAGCACATTCAAGTCTGTTGATTTAAAACAGTCCCTTAGAGCTTCACTGGCTTGAGGTGTCCATCTTCTGATTTTGACTTTGGTCACAGGCTGCCTCAGTACACAAGGTCTGTAACAGGTTTGCAGATAGACCAAGTTATGATCTGACTTGCCCAGTGGTGGTAAGGCAGTGGCTCTGTAGGCTTCTTTGATGTTGGCATACAGCAGATCCAGGATTTTGTTTTCTGTGGTAGGACAGTTCACAAACTGTGTGAATCCAGTCAGGTGAGAGGAGAGGGTGACATGGTTGAAGTGTACTGATATTATTATTAGTGCCTCCAGGTGTTCAGTCTGTAGCCTGGCAACACTATTTTGCAAAACATTGCACAGAATTTCTTCAGTTGATTTGGGTGGAATGTAAACAACTATTGTTATGATATGACTGAATTCTCTTAGAACATAATATGGCTGAAGAGCAACTGCCAACAGTTCAATATCTGGACAACACAACTTCTCCTTGACAGTTATGTGTGAAGGGTTACACCATCTCTGGTTGACAAATAAAGCCAGACCTCCTCCTTTCTTCTTGCCACTAGCTTAAGCATCTCTGTCTGACCTTATGAGAGTAAAGCCAGGTAGATCCACACTGGAGTCCGAGTTGTTTTGATTCAACCAGGTTTCAGTAAAACACAGGAAACTGCACTCAGTCTTCACCAATATCTCCAGCTCATCGCTTTTGTTGGGCAGAGAGTTGACGTTTCCCATGATGACTGATGGAAGAAAGGGTTTATATCTCCACCTCCTAGCATTCAGCTTTGCCTTCACCTTTGCACCAGCATGGCAACCACAATAACATCTCCTGATGTCCTCTGGAATTGTATGTTGTTGTCCAGATTTGCTTTTCCTCAATGAAAGGAGCTCTTCTCTTCGCCCAGCAGAAGTATCCATTAGCAGCCAACAAAATGGCAACAAAAATATGAAAAAAAATCTAGCAAAAATTTAAAAAATTACAGATATACGGAGAGACCAGACTTGCATTAACCTCTCGGTTCAAGCCCATCATTTGAACAAATTAACAGTTATTTGAATTAATTCACAGTTATTTCAATTAGAAAGTGACGGAATTATAAAAGATATTAGAATAAGTCCACAATATAAGATATGAGCTCAAAATAATGATGCAAACATTAAACATAAGAAATACAAAATAGAATTTAAGGGTTTCAGACACAATTAGGACTAACAAAATAATAAAAAGTGATAAAAAATCAAATGATCAGATATAGGTTTTAACATGTAGTGATAAGTCAAAATTGTGAGTAAAGAAGTTGAATATTTGAAATTTTTGTTAATTTAATTTTTGAGGTCAATAGTACAAGACAAAAAGCCATAATTATGAGATCAAACAAATCAAAATCAAGGGATGGATGGTCAAAATTATAAGACAGTTATGAAGAAATTGAAATGAAATCACAACACGTGTATTTTTTCTTTTTATATTTACAACAAGCTTCATCAATATGACTATCAGTTGTTTTACTTTCATCCATGTCTTTAAGTATTATATTTCAATTAATATCCTGATGTTTTCTGATTAAAGTGGGAAATGGACTTTTATTTTATATTTAGAGTTTCTGGTTCTTTGTGCAAAACTTAGTCTTTCTCGGCTGTGTTATGTTGACTGGGTTTCTACTGAAAAGGAAGAGCACAAAGCATCCTGAGCCGCTGTAAAAGCACACCACAATCAGAAATGTATCCTCTGCCTAATCAGCTTATATCCCAATTTAAACCTGACCATCAGCCCTGAGTGCTTCCTAATGGACCAGAGGGGGGAGAGGAAAAAGAAGAGGAGATGGAGGAGATATAGAGGGGCAGGAGGGGGAGTAAAATCAGTCAGAAGTGGTGTGAAAGAGGGAGATAAAGCTGGAAGCAGCCTACAGAAAAGAGAATCTAAAGATATACAGTCATGCACCAAGCCCCTAAAGATGTACAACAGGGTTACTGTTTTGATTCCTACTAATTTCACAGATACATCAAATATGGATTCATATAAATGAAACCCTATAAGAAACTGTGTACCACTCTGCCAATAAAAGATCTCTGCTTCCTGTGACTCTGTGTGGTGTGGGAGTGTTACACCATAACATGACACATTTCAGATCGCCCATTAGAAAATATCAAAAATGTAATTTATGCTGCCAACAGACACTTTTCACTGCTCCATCTCTCTAAGAAATGTGCTCTCTCTTTTCTCATAGCCCTCATCTCCTTTGGATTCTGCTTCTTCTCTTCTCTTCTCTCAGGAGATGCAGAAGAGAGGGAAAAAAAAAACAGCGATACCGGCCTCCCCTGGGAGCGTCTGACTGAGAATATAGGTCAGTGTAGAGTACTGTCTACCTGATTTCCACACACACACACACACACACACACACACACACACACACACACACACACACACACACACACACACACACACACACACACACACACACACACACTATATATCAAGTGTGCATGCCAGGATGCACATACTGAGGCAAATCCACCCACTGAACACACGGCTGAAGCTCCCATTAGCCCACTATTGTAATGTGGTCAGACAGGATGAGCGTACTAAAAAACCAACCAGCCGAAAATGAACACATTGCCTCATATTAGATGAGATTTTGACTTATCGGCTCAGTGATTTAATATCACCCGGAAATTTGATTTAACTTCTTTGAATTAAATACAATCTTGTTTATCATTGATTCAGGAACTAGTGGATTTGTTTGAGTTAACATGCATAATAGTAATAATAATATAATAATAATACATTTTATTTAAAAGCGCCTTTCTGAACACCCAAGGACACTGTACAGGGCATAAAAACACAGGTAGAAACATAATTAAAATAAATAAAAACAACATACAAGTGTGAAAGTGGACAGTTAAAGTGAATATGCGATTTGGAATAGGTGTGTTTTGAGTTTGGATTTAAAGTGGGGTAGTGAGTCCATGTTTCTGAGGTCCGGGGGGAGAGAGTTCCAGAGTTTGGGAGCAGAGCGACTGAAAGCCCTGCTCCCCATGGTGCTGAGCCGGGCAGAGGGGACAGAGAGGTGGAGGGAGGAGGAGGATCTGAGGGAGCGTGAGGGGGTGGAGATGTGGAGGAGATCGGAGAGGTAGGGGGGGGCAAGGTTTTGGATGGCCTTGAAAGTGTACAGGAGGATTTTGTAGTTGATTCTGGACCTGACGGGGAGCCAGTGAAGCTGCTGAAGGACAGGGGTGATGTGGTGAAAAGAGGGGATTCTGGTGATGATGCGGGCTGCAGAGTTTTGGACAAGTTGAAGTTTATGGAGGGATTTGTGAGGGGCACCGAGGAGGAGTGAGTTGCAGTAGTCTATGCGTGAGGTAACAAGGCTGTGGACCAGGATAGCTGTGGTGTGAGGAGTGAGTGATGGACGGAGACGGTTGATGTTTCTCAGGTGGAAATATGCAGACCGGGTGATGTTACTGATGTGAGAGTGGAAAGATAGAGAGCTGTCGAGGATGACACCCAGACTCTTAACCTGAGGGGAAGGGGACACTGTGGAGTTATCTATGGAGAGGGAGAAACTGTCAGTTTTGGAAAGAGTGGACTTGGTAACGACCAGGAGGAGTTCTGTTTTATTGGAGTTGAGTTTGAGGAAGTTTGAGGTGAACCAGGATTTAATTTCTGAGAGGCAGTGGGTGAGGGAGGAGGGTGGAAGAGAGGCGTCGGGTTTGCTGGAGAGGTAGAGCTGGGTGTCATCTGCGAAGCAATGAAAATGTATGCCAAATTTACGGAGGATGCTGCCAAGGGGAAGGAGATAGATAATGAAGAGGAGGGGGCCTAGGACAGAACCCTGGGGGACACCAGAAGTGACGGGGGAGGGCTGTGAGGTGAATGATTTGAGTTGGATGAACTGAGTGCGGCCAGTGAGGTATGAGTGAAACCAGTGGAGGGGGGTGTGAGTAATGCCTATGGAGGAGAGTCTATGGAGGAGGATGGGATGGGAGATGGTGTCAAAGGCCGCACTCAGATCAAGGAGAATGAGGATGAGGATGGAGTCAGCTGCCATGAGGAGGTCGTTGGTGATTTTGATGAGGGCTGTTTCAGTGCTATGGAGGGGGCGGAAACCGGACTGGAACTGTTCGTAGAGACTGTTGTGAGTGAGATGGGTGTGGAGTTGAGAGGCAACCGTTTTTTGTAGAATTTTGGAAATAAAGGGGAGGTGGGAAATGGGGCGGAGGTTATTGAAGTCGTTGGGGTCTGAACCAGGTTTTTTCAGGGTGGGACTGATGGCTGCAGATTTGAAGGGGGACGGAACAGTTCCAGTAGACAGAGAGGAGTGAATGATGGCTGAGATGAGGGGGAGCAGAGAGGGCAGACAGGATTTGACCAGAGGAGTGGGGAGGGGGTCCAGCAGGCAGGAAGAAGGTTTAGATTTGTATATGAGGTCAGCAATTTCTGAGGGGTTAGGGAGTATAAAGGTGGAAAAAGGTTGGAAGGGAGGGAGAGGTTCAGATGAGGGAAGAGGTGAGGATGTGGAGCCCAGGTTCTGATGGATCTTACTGATTTTGTTATTGAAAAAACTGAGGAGAGAGTCGCAGGTGTCTGAGGAATACATGTGGGGAGGAAAGCAGTCCGGGGGTTGAATGATACGGTTGTAGATAGAGAAGAGAGACTTGGGGTTACCAGCATTTGAGCAGATGAGTCCAGAGTAGTATTGAGATTTGGCATGAGAAATTGAGTCCTTATAGAGAGACAACTGAGTTGTTAGGATGTCTTTGTGGATGGATAGACCGGTTTTCCTGAAGAGTCTTTCTAGCTGTTGATTTTTGGATTTTAAGGAACGGAGATGGGGGGTAAACCAAGGTGCGGATCTAGTGGGGGAGACAGAGCGGGATTTGACAGGAGCAATTGAGTTAAGTATGTTGGACAGTCCATTGTTATATTGTGTGACAAGATCATCAGGGGTGGAGGTGGGGTTCAGGGTGAGGGTGGTGATGTAGGAGGAAAGGGAGTCCAAGTTAATGTCCTTAACGTTGCGGTATGAGATGGTGCGGGGGTCTTTGGAGATGGAGAGCTGAAGATTGACGTTAAGTGAGAGGAGGGAGTGGTCCGTAATGTGTAATGTGTCGGCGGTACAGTTGGAGGGGGTGAGACCTGAGCAGCAAATTAAATCTATTGTGTGGCCTTTGATATGTGTGGGGAAATCTGCAAACTGCTGAAAACCAAAGCTGTCGAGTAATGAAGTCTGTGGTAAGGGGTAGGGTAGGATTGTCCATGTGGATATTGAAATCTCCAAGCAGAATTATATTGGGTGAGAGAGTGGCGAGGTGAGTAAGAAGGACAGAGAATTCATTAAAAAAGTTACTGTGGGGTTTGGGAGGACGGTATATAGTGGCGATGATTGTGGGGACAGGTCCGGGTAGCTGACACGCTAGACATTCCAGTGAGGAGAGAGGAGGCACAGAAACAGGCAGGACCTTCCACTTCTCGCGATACAGTATCGCGAGACATCCCCCACGACCCGACTCATGAGGTTTGGAGATGTAAACAAACCCCGCCGGAGAGGAGTCGTTCGGCTGGGAAAAATCACCGGGGACTTGCCACGTCTCGTTTAAGCATAAAAAGTCAAACTTGCGGTCGACAAGGATATCTTGGACGAGATGTCCTTTACCTGAGAGGGATCTGCTATTTAGCAGACCGAAGCTGACGTCTGTGGTGTTGTTGTTGTGGGGAGTGCTAACCGACCTAGCCAGGTCGGCTAACACCCTGTGGTCCACAGCCCGGCCGGTGTTTTTGTGTGGGCGATGAGTGGAGGACCAGAGAGAGGTAATCCCCTTGGAGCCACCAGAGTGGACAGCCCGCCGGGACCCACGGTGGATATACCTCGGACGTGGCTGGAGGGCGATGTCCGGGTGGAGGTGTAGACCTGCCGGTGGAGGTCCAGGCTTCTGGGAGCGGAGTCTGAGAAACTCCGCCGCCGAATACTGGAGGAGTCCTTCCACAGGTACATGGAGGAGCAGCAGGGCAGTCCACGCCAGGATGACCAGAGTAGCCGGTAGATAGACCCGACTGATCCACATGGTGAAGCGAGGTGGAGAGGATGAGACGGGGAGCCGGGTGGTGAGTCAAGTAGGTAGGCTACCCGACCAGGCACACAGGGCGATGGGAGCTCAAATTCACCGAAAAGTTGGTAAAAAGTTGGTGAATTACAGGGTAAGAGTCCCGGGGAGACCAGCTTTGACTGGGAGCTGGTCTCCGGAGCACAGAAAAGTGTTAAAAAGTTAAAAGGTTACCGGTGAGCAGCGGCAGCCAAACGCGCCAGCGTCCACTCTGTATACTGTGATTGCTACATGCTCCAGATTATTCTACTGTAAAGGACAACAATTAGGGTTCTGCTTGAGCATGGGGGTGTAGCAATCAAGACAACCCTGTATGTGAAACTCACACATTCCTCGCAGGAAAGTTTCCTTATCTGGTACCAGGACACAGGATATAAATCTTTCCAGACTTGTTTGCACTTTCAGGTTACCTAACTGACACGATCGGCGGTTGACCAAACCTCTGACTCTTCACGATTGGTCAATTCGGAGAACAGAGACAGAGTTTTTATTACCTTTCAAACTGACTCCATCGCTTACCATCTAAATAAACATTAACGCCTTAACCCAGATCTCCCATTTGAGATTTATCGTCTTAAAGTGTGTGAACATGCGGACCCCAAGATAAGGTCTGAGAAACAGGACACTGACCTCCAGACCTCGGTCGTGAAACCCTGCTCAACCATGTACTGATAAAAACTGCATTCGTTTGGTGAAAGAATACAAATGACTGATCATGACATCTTATGCATTCAGCAATGTACTAATCTGTCTAACCATGAAATTTGTTTTAAAATCAGATGTTTCCCGTTTTTCTATGTGCTCCAGAAGCCGAGTGATCACTCTGACAGAATAAATCGTTTATTCTTTAGTTTCTTTAGACCAACAGCTTTTCAGACTGTTTCATGAACTTTTAAGAGTTAAATTTATTGACCGTGAATCATAACTTTACTCTGAGTAACAGAAATGGTTTAAAAATGTTTGGTTTATATTTTAGTTGTTTAATTACTATTTCTAACCATTAGGTGGTTATAATGTCATTGAATAATCTGAATGTGAGTATTTAGAATCCATTGTTAATCATGATGAAGTTCATTTACATGTATTTACTCTTTTGTTGTTCACAGTCTCTATGTGTTACTATCTGTTTCATTTCAGAGTAAATTAGCATGTTCAGTGTGATACTTAAAACATAATGAGAATGTTTGATGTGATACTACATTTCTTTATATGTGTTTAGTATCAAATTATTTACCATGAAACCAAACATTCAATGATATTAATCATAGTGAGTGGGTATCAGATCTGACTCTTTTACCAGCCAAAAGTATAAGTTAGATCAAATAATCAGAGATCTGAGGTCCCCTCTGCAGATGGAGACCCCACGACCCCTCCTCTCTCTCCTCACACATACACACCAGAGACACTCCCAATGTGAGAAGATAAAACCAGTCAAGTGGGGTTGTTCACAGCTCTTGTTCCCTTATTCTCTTACACCCGCTTCTTCACTCACTGTCCACACCCTTCTGTGTTCCTTTTCTTTGTTTTCTCTTAGCTCTTTTTCTTAGTCTTCTAAGTTTTACTCCACGTGTTGATTCACGTTGATTTTTCTTTAACGTCGTCTTAGTTCAAGTTTTGAAACTTCAACTTTTTGTGCTGTTAGAATAATGTGCATAAATGTATACAGAAGTTATCATTATTCCTCATATTCTTATGTAAGAGTTAACTACAAGTATAAACTGTTTTGACCTCTTGTTACACATATCCAATAGCTTAATTACACAGCACATGAATGTTTCTTAACTTCTCTGTGAACTCGTTTCTCCTATCAGCAGGTGTGTGTGTGTGATGTATCCTCCACTGTGAATCGTGGGAAATATTGAGGAGGATCCGCTCCTATCAGAAGGAGCTCATTTGATGCAACAATTTCGCCTTGACCTTCACACATTCACAGTTGTTCATTATTATGCTTTATGAGAGTGCTTACGTTGCTGCACATATTTTTCCCCCACCCTTTAGAAACATTGTGTAACCAGGGACAACCCTAGATAAAGAGACTGGGCGGAAATACCTTTCAGAATGGTTTTGGGATTGCAACTGAAGCTATCTCTGTCCATTCTCCTCGAGTATATACCATTGTCTTTCTCTTCTTTATATGTTTTCAGTCAAATGTTGCAGGTTTTAGACCCAACATTTCTTTGGTCCTTCGAGCCGGATTCCAATAGACCTGACGATTCCAGCAGGTGAGGTGGACGACAGATAAGACCGTGGCCACGGCAGACTCTCTAGGATGAGTCTTAAAGACCTCTTTGAGGGACTGGACTCGACCCGCCTGCTAGGATCCGACGGTTGACGGAAATCCGAAGCCAAGGGGAAAGACAAGTGGTGAGTTGGTCTTTTATAAAAAGGAACGTGGAATGATTGAGATTTGCTCTGTGTAGAGAATGTATAAAAGACCAAAAAAGGACGAGCGGGTCCTACAAATCCGTTGAAAAAAGGACGAGTGGGTCCTACAAATCCGTTGTTGGCCCTTTGATGCGCAACATATGCACACCCCCTCTGATGCGCAGCATGGGTCATTTTAGGCCTGTGTTGTGCATTAGAGGGGTAGTGATACAAAAACGGTTTTTATTCTAAAAGTAAAAAAAAAGAAAAATGAACATAAGGATATAGGGTCGTCAAAAACAAGTTAATTGAGGAATTCCTTGAGTACCGACTGATGGAATTCATTTATTGAAAAGATATATGAAATTTAAACTCAGCCGGGTCTTTTTTGACCCATGTTGCGCATCAAGGGGTTAAAGGATGAGCGGGTCCTAAGAAATCCGTTGTTAAAGGACGAGCGGGTCCTACAAAGCCATTGAAAAAAGACGCGCGGGTCCGGTAAAGCCGTGGACAAAGGCCTGATTGGGAAAGTTTACATTCTGCAGAGCAAAACACGTGTTAAAAGTGTGATTGTGAAAGTGTGAGAGTGATTGGAATGTATCACTAGATATATCCTATTCATACCAAAACAGTGGGATTGTAAGTAGTGACCTTATTGTGGAAGCAAAGGCAAGAATTCTCCACTCGTAAGAGTAGAAGCGAGAATTACCACATAAGGAATTTTTATCACTACCCCATTGAAAGAACCCAGCTTAATAGGACACCCTAGGTGTCACCGAAGCTGGACCAAAACACATAAAAATGGGGACGGAAGCCAGTAAGGCTAAATTAGAAGAATTAAGATTTCAAGATTGGAGAATCTTTGAGAAAAAGCCCGAAAAGTTACAATTTCTCGAATTATGGGTAATCAAATCTGGGTTTGACGGCAGCCTAAGAACAAGCCAATTAAATAAACTACATGTCTCCATAAACAAAAAAGCTATAAGTAAAGACAACTTTAATAATTATAATAATAATAATACTGATAATACTGCAGGAATGAAAGGTAGAAAAGGCAGTTAAAAAGGCAGAAAGGTTTAATGCAGACTGCAAATTTTTAGCAAGTTAAATTCTCTGTACAGTCTCTGTTCTCTGCACAAATGATAAAATGATTCATCAAATGCCAGTTACGACCTTGACTCCTCCAGAGACACAGCAGCCAAAGAATCCCTCCCTATGCAGAAGCATGTAGCTATCAAAAGACAAAACTGTGACTTAACTGTTACAGCCTATGAAGTATAAGTTGTACATGTAGACGTGTCGTTGGAGAAGAAGAGGTTTTCTGACCTCAGCTGGCATCCCTGTTAAACATTTGAACCAACTGATTGGTATTATACCTTATTGGAACTTAAAGAAGTAACCATAGTAAAGTGCAGCGAACACTAAAGCTAACTTGTAATTAAAAGCCCTCCCTATAATACCATTTAACGTAAGATCAACTCCAAATGTGACAATGAATTTCATACTATATGAGATAAATAGGACGACTATGGGATAATAGGAGAGATGATAAACCATTTGATGACTATGACAGAGAGAACAAGGAAGAAGCAGGTTAAGAGGCAGGAATTTCAATAGAGAAAACGATAGAGGAAGTAGAAGTTTTGACAAAAGTTTATGAATCACAAGAGCAGAGAGGTGAAGAACAGTACCCTGACCAAGGTCATGAACCACAACATCAGAGAATTGCAGAGCTTTTGTCACTAGGTGAAGAGCTGTAGAAAAAAGTATCAAGCATGACTAGAAGAGGGAGAGACAGCAAGTGTTATTCGACAGAAATGAAGAGAAAGTGTGAACAGAGAAGAGACAGAGGAGGAAGAAGGGCTAAATTTTGAGGAGATAAATAAATATATATATATATATATTTTTTTTTATAGATAGATAGATAGATATACTTTCTTGATCCCAAACTGGGAAATTATCTTATTCCAGCAGCAAAAAGAAAATACTAAAAATACTAAGTATATACAAGAAATACAGACTAGATATGCTAAACATCCTAAGAGATAAAAGTGAGATATGAAGAACGTGGGCTATTGAAATTAGTAATAAATATGAAATGAGTGATAAATATGAAATGAGTGATAAATATGAAATGCGAAATATTACAGATGGGATGATAGATATACAGACAATTTAAGGTGCTCGGTAATATGATGTGATAGGAGTTTTTAAAAATGGACTATACAGCAGACAGGTGTGAGTCCCTGTCTGACATATGTGAGTTATTGAACAGTGCAATAGCTTGTGGCAGGAAAGATTTCCTGTATCTGTCCCTTCGACAGCGGAACTGCATCAGTTAGATGGAGAAGGAATACATCATGCAGACACAAAACCACAGATATAGTTAATGATTCATGATTTACCTGTAACCTTTTTGTGTGACTCTGGTGCAAAGACAACAGTTCTTAGACATAAACTACCACAGATTAGGTTTTCCAAACAAAAGATTTTTGTCAGATCAGCAAACAGAGCTTTAGAGGTAGTAATAGCGAGTCATGGGCCTTGCCATGTCTCGACAGGAGGGATGAGTGTATTAGTTAATCAACACTTTACCCCCTATTGATTCGTAAATTATTCAAAAAAAAATAAAAAAATATTTTGTTTGATTTGTTCAGTTTGTGCTAGACATAATGCTCAAGACAGTATAAAACCAAAAAGAGGCAAATTTCCACCAACCAATGCATCATTTGAAGCCATACACATGGACTTCATAGAATTAAATCAGTGTGAGAGAAAGAAATACTGTTGTGTTAATAGATCCTTTCACTAAATGGATAGAATTATTTCCTGTCACCCACCCAGATGCATTAACAGTAGCAAAAATCCTGTGTAGAGAAATAATTCCTTGATTTGGCATTCCAAAACAAATCTACAGTGACAATGGAACTCATTTTGTAAATGAAATAAATAAATAATAACTAGAAAATGCAATTTCTGAAGAAATTGCGAGATGGATTGCTCCAGCTAAAATTGCCATCGCTAAGCTGCTATTGTAAATGGTTTAAGTTAAAAAATTATGTGAAAGAAATGAGATTTGAAGATTCAGAAAGGTTTAAATCAGTTTAAATGAGTTGGAATTAGTTTGAAAAAATTGAATACTGAGTGAAGAATGAAATGATTTAAAACTGGAAAATTAAAATTATCATAATCTGGAAGTATAGAGGAGTTGAAGGCTTTTAAAGTTGTGTAAAGAAAATGTGAGAAAAGGGCCAATTTGAAAATCCCATAATGCATTTCTAATGAGAAAAATTGGTCGGAAAACCTGGAATATCTTTCTTTTCTTACTTTTCTTTCTTTCTTTTTTTCGCTTTGTGTGCTTTTCTTTCTTTTTTTTCTTTTTATTTTATTTCGAACATTATTTAATAAAATAAGACAATAAAATACAAATCAGGAAGAATAGAAAACCAACAACAATGTCCGAAAAGGAGTAGGATGAAGTTTAAAACTTATCGAGCTCCTACCCCCCTTTTGCCAACACAAATTTCTTTACTGCATATACAATAGTTTAAATGACTGCAGTAGTATCAGGGATAAAATTATTCAGACCAACCCATTGAAAACTGAAAACAGGGCTGTGTTGACTCAATAGGTCAACACAGACCCTCCTCATCTGAATACCTCTTGAAAATAATATTTTCATATGCCTTCTTGTAATTATTCAGGTTTGGACTTCGCTGAACCTCCATGCTCAGTCCATTCCACAAACTCACTCCACAAACTGAAATGCACATCGTTTTCAATGTTGAACCAGCAAAATGTACCTTGAAATTAAGCTCTCGTCTCAAATTGTAACCCCCCCTCTTTATCACTGAACATCTTTTGTATATTAGCTGGCAAAAGCCTGTGTCTTGCTCTAAACATAATCAGTGCAGTTTTGTATTCAACAAGGTCCAGAAAGTATGAATGTTAGGAAAATTTTGAATATAAGCTGGAATCTCCTGAAGTTTGAATGGTTTTGAATATGTTTAAGTAAGTGGAAGGAGCATAAAAAAAAAAAGGTACTGCTAACGACACCCACAGCAGTAAAAATAGCACAAAGAAGTAGTTGGATACATCTTTCCCATTGCAAAAAAAACCTATATGGGTTTTAGTTAGGAAAGTCTGACTTCAAAGGGGGGCGTCCTTATAGTGGGCGTTCGTCTCAATGTCAGTGAAGATTAGATGGTCTTGAATTCCTTAGGAGCTTAGGAAAATGGGGAAGTTAAGTATCTTACTTCTGCTAAACCTGATACTGTTAATTTATCTACTGAAAACATTATTTACAACTTCAGATGAACTTAAGGAAGGAAAGAGTGACAACAACAGACTAGATGTGGAGATAGAATGGCTAATGAAAGTGACAGACTATAAAAAAAAATGGTGGAAGAATAATATTAACTAGAAAAATTGCATTTCCTTGCAGAAAATGCGTGGAAATGCTGAATGCTGAAAGCTGAAAAAGCAATGCAAAACTGCCATAAAAAAATGGAGGAAGGTATGAATGGAAAAACTGTTGAAAAGGTGGAGTGGAAGAAGAAGAAATTGTATGAATGGAAGAATTGTAGTATAGCTTAAGGTAAATGAGTTGGATTAATGTACAAATTGTCTGATAGCCTAAGTGAAAATGTATATGATTGATGTGAATAAACAGAACTGATAATAAGGATAATAGAATTTGAAAAATAAATGCCTTTAAACAATGTGTAACAATGTTCCTATTAAATGTACAAATAGTAAAACAGATTTTTGCAGTCTGCAGCATCCAACCATAGTAACTTGAGAATGCAGAACAGCACCATCTATTGCCCTGCTTCAGTTACTGCCCTACATCTGAATGTAGAAAGTATGAAACAGCTGAAGTTAAATTAATTGTATAAATGTAGAACGTATAGAAAAGAAAAGCAAAAGTAGAAGAAAAAGAAGAAGTTAGTATGTTAAAAGAGTTAAAGACAATAACTGTAAAAACAAAGTTAATATTGGGGGTGTATTTTCTACTGACAGAGAGACAGTAATGCACACATGGAAAGAGTGTGTGTGTGTGTGTGTGTGTGTGTGTGTGTGTGTGTGTGCGCGCGCGCATGTGCCCGCGCGCACGAGCGGCCGAGCCCGTGCGTGTGTGATCGAAGCACACAGCCCATGACAAGTGCAGAATCTGTGGCTCTGAACGAATGTAGTCACCTCTTGGGCAAACTGTACAATTTGATGACTTCAGACCTATTTTGTGAGAAGCAGGACGAGTGTACCTCCATTTTGATGTGTTTTTTTATCGCTGTGGAGTGAAAATTGCGGCCGTGGCAGCAAAATAATCATGCTTGGTCTAGTGAATCCAAAAGGCTCCGCCCGCATCTAGTGATGATGTCACACGCTGTAGCGTGAGTCAGGCTGAAAAAGGCAGAAAACTTCATGTTGCTCCAAGCGAAATTGTGCAAAAACGGTAGGAAATAGCAAAAAGGAGTGAATACAACATTTGTAGCAGACACGTTGCTGAACATTTTAAAGCAAAAATGAGGTCTGTAGGTGAAAGTATGCAGAAGTTATAAGGGTGAGAAGGTGTTATAGCTGTATCTCCATTCATTTGTAATGGAACAAATTTTGCAGAAAAAGTGAAATATTGCAAAAAGTATAAATGGTAGAAAGGTGAAAAGTAATAGCAATAATGTCCTGAAAGAGTGCATTAGTATAAAGTTTGAATGATTAAAATAGCACAAAGTGGTAAGGAGTTGAAAAGGGCCAAAAAAGGTACGGAAGAATAATAATAAAAAAAATAATAATAAAGAAATAGTAGAATAACAATAAGTGGAAATGCTGTGTCAGCATTTCCACTTAATAAAGAAATAGTAGAATAACAATAAGTGGAAATGCTGTGTCAGCATTTCCACTTAATAATAATAAAGAAATAGTAGAATAACAATAAGTGGAAATGCTGTGTCAGCATTTCCACTTAAAAAAGATATGAATAAAATATAGTGGGAATGCTTCGCAATCCCACTCAATAAATAAAAAAAAAACTCATTTGAAGTGAACATGTGGTACAGATATGCAAAATATCTAGCAAAAATGAAGAATCAGTCTAACTTCTATGTCTGTACTAGGAATTCCCTAACCATAACAAAGCTGTACGTGTTTTCTGTAGCTGTACCTGAATGACAGCAGACGGATAATAGGGCCTTAGTGACCTTAATCCTAACTGTTGTAACTTTCCAGACCAGTGTGGCAAATTTAACCTCTGCAGTTAGTCTTATTCCTTTGTTGAGCCACTCCAGAGTAAAAGAAACTAGCAAACAGAGTCAGACCCGACTAATATAGATAGTTCCTCGTGAGGTACCAGATGAGTATAAACTAGTAAATCAAGTTGCTGCAGGCTTTGAGTCTCTCGTCTGTCCTTGGTGTACAATGAACAAAAATATAGATCGAATCAGAATCAACTACATCCATTTCAACGTTCAAAAGCTAGGTAATTGGACTGAGGCTGGTTTTCAGGCCGGTCACTCGCAGTTGTCTGCAACATCCCTGATGGCTTTCCAAAACCGTATAGCCCTTGACATGCTGCTCGCAGAAACAGGAGGTGTATGTGCCATGTTTGGAGAAACGTGTTGCACGTTCATTCCTAATAACACTGCTGCCGATGGCAGCCTCACTCGAGCCATAGAGGGCCTTAAAACGCTTAACGCCAAGATGAAAGACCACTCAGGAATAGATAACTCCTTTTGGGATGATTGGATGAATGTCTTTGGAAAACACAAAAATCTTGTAGCTTCAGTCTTAATCTCTGTTGCTGTTTTTGCAGCTATTTTGACCTTGTGTGGATGTTGCTGCATTCCCTGTATTCGTTCTCTTCTTAACCGCCTTATCACCACAGCGTTGTCCCCTGTGGAGCAGCAGATGCAGGAATTGTACCCGCTGCTCCATCAGCAGGACGAGGAGGACAGACTTGATGACACTCAATGGCCTGACCTCTGCCCCAATCCGGATGATGAGTATGATTCTGACTAAAGCAACATCTTGTACCTCCGTGTGTAAATTCTTTGTAGTCATAAACATGAACTCGGAGCTGAAAATCGAGAGAAGTGGCTGAACTAGAGGGATTATGAGAATTTGAGTAAAGTAATGATAAACAGGAGGGAAATGTTAGAATAATGTGCATAAATGTATATAGAAGTTATCATTATTCCTCATATTCTTATGTAAGAGTTTACTACAAGTATAAACTGTTTTGACCTCTTGTTACACATATAAGAGTGTTTTCTAACTTCTCTCTCCAATAGCTTAATTACACAGCACATGAATGTTTCTTAACTTCTCTGTGAACTCGTTTCTCCTATCAGCAGGTGTGTGTGTGTGTGTGTGATGTATCCTCCACTGTGAATCGTGGGAAATATTGAGGAGGATCCGCTCCTATCAGAAGGAGCTCATTTGATGCAACAATGTCGCCTTGACATTCACATATTCACAGTTGTTCATTATTATGCTTTATGAGAGTGCTTACGTTGCTGCACATATTTTTCCCCCACCCTTTAGAAACATTGTGTAACCAGGGACAACCCTAGATAAAGAGACTGGGCGGAAATACCTTTCAGAGTGGTTTCGAGATGGTACCTGATGCTATCTCTGTCCATTCTTCTCGAGTATATACCATTGTCTTTCTCTTCTTTATATGTTATCAGGTAAATGTTGCAGGTTTTAGACCCAACATGTGCGCATAGCAATTCAAGATTAAGCCTTTGATTGATTTTTCTTTAATTTCGCCAAGCCATTTTTGAAAGTTTCCACTGGTCATCAAGCCTTTTTTTTCTCTGAGTTATCTGCGTGATTTCAAAGTCACCTCTGAACGCAACCCAGCAGGCCCAGGTCATCCTCTGTGCCAGAGTTTTTGAGTGAGACCAAAGAAGCGTCCAAACAAGCATCCACAGGATCCACAGGTGCCGGCTTTGGTTCGGGCCCGAGTGCTACAACTGCTGGCCCACCCTTCGGCTGACTTCAGTCGTCTTCTTAGCTGAACCGCTCGAACTGCCGGTAGCCCCAGACCTTCGGTACCTGCTCCATCTTCTCCAAGGACCAGTCTCACTTAAGTATGCAAACCTCCAGAGCTCCAAACAGGGCTGATGCTGTCTCATGCAGTCGTAACTCAGATATCCACTTATTCAGGTAATCTTAGATTCCTCCAAATCCACATCCAAATTTACCTTGACACCAAAGTTAGTGTAGGTTAATGTGTTAGAGCATATTCACTCAGTATCATTAACTTTAGTGCTCCTAGCCTGACTCAGAATCTTTATTTATTCACCTATTATCATTTATCCTCATTATCTTATCATCATTTATTGCATGTATGTTGTACCATCATTTATCCTGTAATAAACAGATAATCATTTTTCTAAGTTCTGGTCTGTTAGTGTTCTTCAGAAGTGGAGTCCCTGAAATGAGAATTTCAGCTTAAGACATGAGATTGATTAATTAAAACTGACTTGATGTTTGATTTCTGAATTAAACTTTTGTTTTCTTTATTTTCCCACCATTAAGTGTGGGTGATGCCCCTTTCAACGAGTGCATAAATGTCATAATTTGAGATTATTAATCTTCAGACATTTATTATAAATTCAAATCGTTACAGGGTAAAATGTTCCCTCCATGAACAGAGGTATTAGTCTTGAAGTGTATGGCCCCAGTCTCCTTCTGTTTTCACTGCCCTGTCTTTAAGTGAAGGCGTGCTTCAACTTAAACATACTTTTCTAGCATGTCCTATCATCAAGTATGGTCCCCTCAACAAGCTCACAAAACTCTACCAAACGCTAGAATAACCTCAAAGTTGCATGCTTTCTATTTAGTTGACATCATTAAAAAAATAGAATTTTTGTGGATTTTGTTGTGGTTTATCTGCCTTCCAAATTTCACATATGTAAGTGAAATCTACAGCTGGGGCTTAATATTTAAAGCCAAAAGACAGTGGATGTCTTATTTTTGTACCTACAGTGGGTATGGAAAGTATTCAGACCCCTTTAAACTTTTCACTCTTCGTTTCATTGCAGCCATTTGCTAAAATCAAAAAAGTTCATTTTATTTCTCATTAATGTACACTCAGCACCCCATCTTGACAGAAAAAAAAGAAATGTAGAAATTTTTGCAAATTTATTAAAAAAGAAAAACTGAAATATCACATGGTCATAATTATTCAGACCCTTTGCTCAGTACTGAGTAGAAGCACCCTTTTGAGCTAGTACAGCCATGAGTCTTCTTGGGAATGATGCAACAAGTTTTTCACACCTGGATTTGGGGATCCTCTGCCATTCTTCCTTGCAGATTCTCTCCAGTTCTGTCAGGTTGGATGGTGAACGTTGGTGGACAGCCATTTTTAGGTCTTTCCAGAAATGCTCAATTGGGTTTAGGTCAGGGCTCTGGCTGGGCCAGTCAAGAACGGTCACAGAGTTGTTCCGAAGCCACTAGCTGTGTGCTTGGGGTCGTTGTCTTGTTGGAAGGTGAACCTTCGACCCAGTCTGAGGTCCTGAGCACTTTGGAAGAGGTTTTCTTCCAGGATATCTCTGTACTTGGCCGCATTCATCTTTCCTTTTGTTGCAACCAAGTGTCCTGTCCCTGCAGCTGAAAAACACCCCCATAGCATGATGCTGCCACCGCCATGTTTCACTGTTGGGATTGTATTGGGCAGGTGATGAGCACTGCCTGGTTTTCTCCACACATACTGCTTAGAATTAATGCCAAAAAGTTCAATCTTGGTCTCATCAGACCAGAGAATCTTATTTCTCATAGTCTGTGAGTCCCTCTTGTGTTTTTTGGCAAACTCTCTGCGGGCTTTCATATGTCTTGCACTGAGGAGAGGCTTCCTTTGGGCCACACTGCCATAAAGCCCCGACTGGTGGAGGGCTGCAGTAATAGTTGACTTTGTGGTACTTTCTCCGATCTCCCTACTGCATCTCTGGAGCTCAGCCACAGTGATCTTTAGGTTCTCCTTTACCTCTCTCAGTTGCTCAGTTTGGCTGGACGGCCAGGTCTAGGAAGAGTTCTGGTCGTTCCAAACTTCTTCCATTTTAGGATCATGGAGGCCACTGTGCTCTTAGGACTCTTGAGTGCCACAGAAATTCTTTTGTAACCTTGGCCAGATCTGTGCAATTAAACACAGCTGGACTCCAATCAAGGAGTGCTTTATGTTCTGTGTGATAAAATTCTTAAGGTTTGTCCACAGCTCCATAAGCTTTGCTGGCGGAGGTGGGATTTATGACCTATACTGCAGCCCATCAACAGAAGGTGCTGTTCTCGGAGTGGCTTCACCCAGCGAGGAGGCAGACTCTGTCCATTCTATATACAGTCTATGGTCTGAATACTTTCTGTACCCACTGTAGAATGGATTCCATCTGCATAGCTCACCCAGAAGATACACTGTTTGAACAGAGTGACATCACAGCAACACCCCAAAATGCGTACAACGCTACTGCACAATGTTGGTTTCAGGAAATGAAGAAAAATTACGGAAATACCGAAAGCTTTTTGGCTTCAAATCCGTATACTGGCGGAAGGCAGAACCAAGTTGTCGTATCACCTCACACAACTTTAAGGCCTCTGATGCAGCCAAGCGTCCCACCATCACCTTTCCGACAGTGATCTTTGCCAAGCCATCTTCTTCTCCCTCTGTTTTTCTATCTCTCTTACACATAGACATGCAGAGTAGTAAATACCCAACACTCACAGCCTATGGTGTATAATAAGCTCTCTAATGCATTCATCCTCAGATGAAAAGTCCATTTCACTTCCAGCCTGGTGCCAGCCTGGCTATCACACTGCAACATGATACACCAGAGTAACGGGTTATTACACTGCTGCTTATCTAATACTGTAATGATAGAAGATGCTTTTCTCTCACACAGCATTCAGCTATTTTTCTTTTCTTTTTAAGTGCTGCAGCAGGCATGCACATGGATGTTAAACAGACTACTATTTTTACAGAGTCAAAGGCAATTATGAAGAGGCCGAGCTTATTCTGTTTATTCAGCGAACATTTAACAACACTGCATTTACTGTTAAACACACAGTCATCAAGTCTTTCCAAAAAGGGACTTTTAATGTTGAGGAAGATTTTCTGGAATTTATGTAGGTTTTTGTGAACCTGTTTGGGGCACCAAGAGGGCAAGGAATTGTAAAAAGTGAAAAACAACAAGTTAAGAAAGAACATAAGTTTTAGTTTTTTTTTTTTTTTTTGCAAAGAGCAAATCAAGATGACTCTTCATTCTTGTACAGAAAATAATACAGTGTTAACAATGAAATATGGCCTCGTTACAATTTTCTGATTGCTTTACGGTACTCTCAAGAACGACTGATGAGAAATAAAGCCATGATTTATACAAGCTACAGAAGCGAGTATTTTCATCGTGATATTTTTACCACTGCCATCAGGTAGATGTCAGGAGAAGTGACTTACACACTACAATAGTGACACTCATCAGTGTGTTTGATATTTTAAGGGTACTGTGAGGAATTTCTATGTCCTATTGATCCTGATGACCCCTTTAGATGAATTTAGTAGTGTTGCCCCAGATTGGAGACTTCACTTCCTATGACCACTAACTCCCTCTGTTCTACATAGTTCTTAAAAACTTATAGCTGTTGTGGTAGCAAATAAACGGGGTCCAGATCTCATTTTTTATACTTTTTTCCTTTGTTCCAGATCAATTGCAGAATAATGAGCGAATTATGATTTGCAGCTTCATAAAACTAGAAAATTCCCTCTGGGAAATTTTAAAAAGGACCTCAGTGGCTACTGCCAGGGTGTGTATATAATGATGAGATTCTTCAGATATTTTAAACAATTAAAACTAGTAGTAGTGTGATATTTTATACAAGAAGCACACCTACAACAAACATTGTTTTTCAAGTACTTATTCATATAAAAAAATAAAATAAATAAATGAAATGGAGCCTGGGCAGTAGACGTTTGAAAAACTCCAATAATTGCTTTTTTTTTTGCTTGTCCCATTGACTTCAATGGTAGTACCATAGTTTTTTGCAACTTATTTTGCAAAAAATTGGAATACAATAGAGAAAAGTAATAGCACAACGATCCCAATCAAACCGCATGTTATAATTTTTCCTACAACTCAACAAGCTGTAGAACTAGTAGCGAATCAAAATTTGTCTGGAAGAGGAATAAGAAAAAATCCACAGTATAACAACAGTGCCTTTGGTGCATTATATTATCACTATTGTATATAACATGACATGAATGTGCAGTTGGGTCGTGAACGAAACCTCAACAGACCAAAAAGGATGTAAAATATGATGAAACCTTCATATTGTACATAAAGTACAGAAGTGTAAAAGTAGATATACATCTCTAGGCCTTGGTATGAAGATAGTTATCAAGAGGCATTATTGTAAAGCCGTGTTCAGACCAAACGCGACCTGAAGCGACCTAGTCGCGTTGGTCGTTGTATTCCCGTCGCATGTGTTCACACTGGGTCCAAAGCTGCAGTCACGGAGGTCGCAGGACGCGGCTGGTCGCCGCTGACTCGCTTCTCCCACCTTCCTTCTCCCTCCTTTTCTCCCTCATATATACATCCCGCAGCCCCTTCCAGCGCTTGCGGCACACATCCACTGCAAAGACACACACACACGTTGAAACATGTAGCCTAGCAAGCAGGGGAAGTTTGCTATGTTTTCAGAAAATAGTCTGCTCACTGAAATAAATAAACAAACTTAACAGAAAGCCCGACATCATAGACCACCTTCGCCCATGCCTCCTCCTTGAAGGTGCGGTCCCGGTAGAACGCGCACCCCATGTCGTACAGGACCGGGTGATACCTCACGGCAGTGATAAGCTGCTCCTCCATTGTGATTCTTCTTCTCCTCCTCCTTGCTTCGCCGGTTTGTTGACGTCAGCAGAGCCCTGATTGGGTGTCGCGGCACGGAGTCTCTCCCAAAGTTCAAATATTTGAACTTTGGGAGTGAAGCGACTTGGCGTCCTGCGACCTCGGGCGACGCGATGTCGGTGACCATGCGCGACTTGGTCGCCGATGTCACTGACGTCGCGTCGCCGGCAGCCGGCGGTCGCCAAGTCGCATCAGGTCGCGGCTGTCCATAGACTTTGCATTGGGAGTCGTTGCTCATGTCGCCAAGGTCGCATTTGGTCTTAACGCGGCTTAAGAGTCAGACTTTTTCAAAAATCAGTTAAAAACTCCTCACAGAACCTTTGAAGAAATTATGATGAAAAAAAGTCCTCAGAGGACACATCTCATGGTTACAAAGTCAGCAAAGAGCTTTGAGGTACTGCTCTGTCCACAGAGGGTGACAAATTCAACACAAAACAAAATGTTACTGACAGAAATTTCTGTTTAAGTCTGCACCATTGAACTGTGTTGGTTTTCATGAGGCTGAAGAGGGCCTTGTCTGTTTGTCTTGATCAAAAATAACTTCCCATTGGCCATTCTTCAAAGAGAAAAAGGCCATAACTCAGGGCTCTATTTTCGTGCCTCGCCGGAGATGTGTGGCAGGCCCGCTGCAGTCAGGTCCGCTGCGCCGACAAGGCGTTCCCAAGCACAATTTGGTATTTTGGTGAGTGGCGCAGCCTGGCGTAAGTATCCCCCCTCCCTAACTCAGCGTATAAGTCATAGCGAGGGAGGAAAGGGGGCGTGGAGTGGGTTTAACACAGCCGAGACCTGTATTGCCCAATAACATCAGCTCCTCTCTTCGCCTTTAAATCCGCCACCGGCGAGGCGTATTACAATTTTCGTGAAGCAGTCAAAGAGATCAAGAGATGTCTGAAGACAGTAATGCCACACGATGGCGACAGAAGGCAGCCCCTCAACAAGTGTCACTGTAAGCGCTGCATTGGGCGTCCTCCACACTCTCTCATATGAGCACAGATGGATTTGGTGTCTGTAATGTTGGACCCACTGGTAAGACAAACACCCTTTTCCACAAATAAAGACACTCACACAAAATTGCATATAATCAAACCTCACGTGACAAAAGTGGGTTGTGCGCACATAGCACAACATAAATTCCAATAATGGCATTAAAATCGGAACCATCTGTGCGTAATGACGCATCGCGCTCCCTGGCCTGGCTCTTTCTGTCATAGATATTGGCATATAAAATAAATATGGCTCACAAAACTGAATATTATAATACTCGTATGTAGGCTTAAAGTAAATAACTCATCTGATCAGTGAAACAAATAATCTGTTCAGCCGCAGCTGCGGCAGGACAGGGAGAGGACACGGAGACATGTCCAGGTCGAGTTGCACGAGAAATAAGAGGAAGAGGAAGAAAGAAAGGGAGGGAGACGAATTACATATCTTGTTAACTTCATTATGTGTGTCTATTTACTAGATATTTAATTTAATTTAATGCGGTTCCAGCTGTGTTGAATCGGTCAGGTTGTGTGTCCAAACACGTGCCAAACGCGCTCATCAGATCAGATATAGATCAGAATTTATCGATATAGATCTAAATGTATGTGCTGACTCAGATTATTATTTGTTGTTGATTATTTATTGCACTGAAATGTGCCTGACACTGTGGAAACCTGCGCTCTGCCTGCGCTGAAAGCTGACCAGGTTTGAATCGTCGAGCTTCCAGCGCAGTTTATACGCCACCGGCGAGCACGAAAATGTCACTGTGCCAGCTGATTCTGTCGACACCTTCCCCTGCCTCGCCACCACGCCCAGCTTGGTGGACCTCGGTGCGCCTCAGTCCACGAGAATACCACACTGGCTTTATGCCGGTCCGCCACCCTCCGCCGCCTCACCGGCGGACACGAAAATAGAGCCCTCAATGTTCGTTTTCAAAATTTCCAGTCTCACACAAACCATGACTCCATTTCATATCTAACCCTAACAAAAGAGGGAGTACACACCATCACATCTACAACTCCAGAATTTTTTGCGACCTTCTTGATTTTTCAATTCCAGAACTTTCGGGTGGGGCAGAACAATAAGACTGTTACCAAAGATTTTCCTTCTGAAGACAGGTAAACTGAACATTATCTGTGTAATTTGTGGATTCACTCTTCCTCGCCTTGGTTTGTAACAGCTTTACTGCCAGAAATTTGTAGCTTTCAAGTCTGAATAAAGATTCTTCAATTGATTTTCCATCCACCTCTTTCCTTCTCCATCATTTATGATTGAGATCATATCTGAGGGCCTTCGATCTGTGCGGAGTAAAAGAACAGGATGTTACTCTTATATGTGCTATTCAGCAGATCATCCATAACACACACACTTCTATCTCTGTGTGTTTGAATCAGACTAAAAGTTAGAATCGCCTAGCAACCAGGAGACCTTTGCTATTTCTAGTCTGTGATTTTGACTCAAGTCTTGTGAATGTGAAGCTGTGTTTTTTGTGTGTGTGCAGGATGCAGGGGAATCCCTAGACAGGAGAAATCAGAGCTAGCAGCGAAACCAGGGATAATCACACACACACACATACTTTCCTAACTCAGGACTATCTCAGTAAACAGACCAAAAGTGGACCCTTTGATTTGAGTCATTTTGAAAATTGCAGACGTAAAATCCTTTACATTTGAACTTTCACTATGATTGACTGTATGCAACAATGGTTTCTGATGCATTGAAAAAAAATTGCTGATAGGGAATTTACTATGAATTAGGTCTATAAAATGGGAATTTTATGACATGAATGCAAGGATCCCCTTTGTCTTGATCTTGAGTCTGCAAACACACACACACACACACACACACACACACACACACACACACATTATCACACCGTACAGTGATAGGTCAATGTACTCTCTCTCTCACTCCCTCCCACTCTCCCCCCCCCCCCCACTCTCCTCTCTCTCTCTCTCATTCACAAATCTAGATTCTCTCCTTAATATGGCCCCTAAAGCAAACAACATAATCTATTTGCAGCAAGCTTTTTGTTATGGACAGTGCAGACAGACACGGATACAAACAGACATAAAATTTTTCGTGACTCGGGCGCCCTGAGAGTGACAGCAAGTCACAGCAGCTCCTCACAGACTTCACGTTTTTGCGTTCTTAGTGTTGTTTTTTGCACCTTTTTATCTTTCTTTTCATTCAGCAGTGTTGTGTCTGCATATTCCAGCCATGGATCTGCAGTTCATGACTCTAGCACTTTGTTTTCTTTTATTTTTCGGAGTTTTTAAGTCCGCGACCGGCGACCCATTCAGCGGCCGCATTGTTTACAGCCGTGAACAGCTGTTGGCGCTGCGCCAAGCCCGGCCACCTTCGTGGGAGAGACCGGACATCCCCGCTAAGCTCCGCAGGAGAAGAAGAGGATGCAGGGCTGGAGTTCAGCATCGGGCAAAGCGGAGACGTTACAAACCAACTGTCCCGTCAATCATCATGGGAAAAGTGAGGTCTCTCCCCAACAAGATGGAAGAGCTCACAGCGCTAACTCGGCTGCAGTGGGAGTATAGGGAATGTAGCCTGATGATGTTCACGGAGTCATGGCTGAACGAACTCACTCCGGACCCACTCGTAACTTTGGACGGATTTCACCTCGTCACAGCGGACCGGAGCGTGAGGGAGAGTGGTAAGAAGAAAGGAGGCGGGATAGCGGTGTATGTGAATGAGAGATGGTGTAATGCTGGGCACGTCAGTGTTAAAGAGCAGCTCTGCTCTAAGGACATTGAGCTGCTGGCTGTGAGTTTGCGGCCATATTACCTGCCGAGGGAGTTTTCGCACGTCATCGCGTTAACTGTTTACATCCCCCCTCGGCTGATGCTGCTGCAGCCTGTGAACTCCTCCATAATGAAGTGTCCAAGCTACAGACATCACACCCTCAGTCTCTGATCATCATCTCTGGAGACTTTAATCATGCATCGCTGTCCTCCACTCTCCCTACCTTCAGCCAGTATGTAAACTGCCCAACGGGAGACAATAAAACTTTGGACTTACTGTATGCAAACACCAAGGATGCATACACCTCCTCCCCCCTCCCCCCGCTGGGCCGCTCAGATCACAACCTGGTGAGATTGCAGCCCATTTACATACCTATGGTGAAGAAACAACCCCCCACCATCAGGTATGTTAAGAGGTGGTCTGAGGAGGCCACTGAGGCGCTGCAGGACTGTTTTGAGACCACAGACTGGGATGTACTGTGCGGCCCACATGGTGATGACATTGACACCATGACTGACTGCATCACGGACTATATTAACTTCTGTGTTGAGAACACCGTACCCACCAGGAAAGTACGGTGTTTCTCCAACAGCAAACCCTGGGTGACCCCGGAACTGAAAGTCCTCCTGAAGGAGAAGAGGAGGGTCTTTAAATCTGGGGACAAGGAGGAGCTGAGGAGGGTGCAGAAGGAGTTGAAGAAGAAGATCAGAGATGGAAAGGCCAGCTACAAGACCAAGATGGAAAACCTTTTGCAACAGAACAACGCAAGGGAGGTCTGGAGAGGCCTGAAATCCATCTCAGGTCATAGCAGGGGCCATGAGAGTGGACCTGAAGCAGGAGACAGGGAGTGGGCCAACGAGCTGAATCTGTTCTTTAATAGATTTGACTCTGCTCCCACTCCTCCCCCGACTCATCTAACCAACGACCCGTCTGCTGCTCCTTCTTCTTATTCACACCACCTCAGTCCCATGGCACCGACACCATCAACCCCCCTCCACTCATCCTCCACCACCCCCTCCAGCACCACCCCCAGCCTCTCCATAACAGCTGACCAGGTGAGAAGTGAGCTGAGGAAGATGAAGCCAAGGAAAGCCACGGGTCCTGATGGCATCAGCCCCAGACTCCTGAAAGACTGTGCAGACCAGCTCTGTGAGGTGCCAATGCACATCTTCAGCTTGAGCCCGAGTCTGGAGAGGGTCCCAACACTGTGGAAGACTTCCTGCATGATTCCTGTCCCCAAGACAGCGCACCCCAGGGAGCCCAACTTCAGACCTGTGGCCCTCACTTCTCACCTGATGAAGACTCTGGAGAGGATCGTGCTGAGGAACCTCCGCCCCCTGGTGAGCTCTCATCTGGATCCTCTGCAGTTTGCGTACCAGCCAAACATCGGGGTGGATGACGCAGTCATCTACCTGCTGCAGAGGTCCATGGCTCACCTGGAGAACACTGGCAGCACTGTGAGGGTCATGTTTTTTGACTTCTCCAGTGCGTTCAACACCATCCAGCCTTCACTGCTCAGGGGGAAGCTCGAGCGGGCGGGAGTAGACTGTCACCTAGCTGCATGGACCGTGGACTACCTCACCGACAGACCACAGTTTGTGAGGCTTCAGAACTGTGTATCGGACATGGTGGTCTGCAGCACGGGGGCTCCACAGGGGACAGTGCTCTCCCCCTTCCTCTTTACCCTGTGCACCTCGGACTTCAGCTACAACTCTGGGAGCCGTCACCTCCAGAAGTTCTCTGATGACACAGCCATCGTCGGATGTGTATCGTCAGGGGATGAGCGGGAATACAGGACTGTCATCAGTGACTTTGTCAACTGGTGTGGCACAAACCACCTCCAGCTCAACGCCAGTAAGACAAAGGAGATGGTTGTGGATTTCCGCAGGAGGGGGACACCTCAAACAGTTCCAGTGAACATTCAGGGTCTGGACATCGAGATGGTGGAGTCCTACAGATTCCTGGGTGTCCACCTCAACAACAAACTGGACTGGTCAACAAACACAGACGTTCTGTACAAGAAGGGCCAAAGTCGTCTCCACCTGCTAAGGAGACTGAGGTCCTTTGGAGTGTGCAGGACTCTGCTCAGGACTTTCTATGACTCTGTGGTAGCATCTGCACTTTTCTATGCAGTGGTCTGCTGGGGGGCAGGGAGCACCGAGAGGGACAGGAAGAGACTGAATAGACTGGTCAGGAGGGCCAGTTCTGTCCTGGACTGTTCTGTGGACTCCCTGGAGGAGGTGGCTGAGAGGAGGATGTTAACAAAGCTTGTATCCATCATGGACAATCCCTCTCACCCACTGCACCAGACTGTGGGGGCTTTAGGCAGCTCCTTCAGCAGCAGACTGAGACTCCCACCCTGCAGGACGGAGCGCTACCGCAGATCATTCCTCCCCTCTGCAATAAGACTTTACAATGAACAGTAACAAAACTGATTTTACACCACCACTTTTTTTTATGGCATTTAAATTGTGTATATTGTAGAAAGCTTTATTTTTTCTTCTCCCTTTTCAAATTTTTTTCTTAATTATTACATTTATTTAAGTTCTTCATATTAGGACCCTTATTGTTATAACTGCATTTTTGCACTTTTTGGCTTGTCTGTGATGCTGCTGTGACAAAAAAATTTCCCCCATGGGGGATCAATAAAGGAATATTCTATTCTATTCTATTCTATTCTATATAGTCTCCCCACATACACACATACACAAACACACTAAACTAACAGCCACCTCACTCCCCTGTATGTCACTGTGCCTTTTCCCGAGGGAAGATGCCAATTTTGCCCACTGAGCAAACATTTAGCTGTCTCTCTTTTCCAGCACGGACATGAATGCAGCCTATTGTAGACAAAGGCCTTGGTTCAGGCTCAATCAGTGATGCCACCATATAAGAATCAAAGGTATGGCAGCAGTACAGAATACAGAAGTCACTCACCTGTCAAGTCCATGGTGATTGGCTCAGGAGCACTTTCACTCAGCAGGGTTAGTCTGGTCACTTGGACATTAGGCATGGAGAGGTCTGGAAATAAAACACAACTGGGTTTTTAGAGTTTTCTTGATGTCTTTAATCCAAAAATATGGTGTATATCATTTGCAGTCTCATATTTTTAACAAGTCAACAGGCTTCACTTTGCATAGAGACAGGTGAAAACAGCCAGCTGAACAAGGTTAGTTCCTTTGAGAGTTATTTATTCAAGTAGCCCAGACAGTAAACTCAAAACTTTTTAATTATTCTTAAAGCTCCAGTATTGAGTGTTTAGGCTGATTTGGGAACAGAATCAAATCAGTACTGATGAATCTTTGGGACCTCCAAACGCAGATGAAGCAATCAGTACAAAGATCATTTTTCCATACGTTATGATTCTGTGCCGTCTGCGGCAGGGTAAGTGTCAGATTAACAGCACACTCTTTAAAGAAACACACACAGGTAAATAACAGGCTAAGCAAAAAATTACAGAAACTGCTTTGTCGAAAGGGTGCCCCAAAATCAACACAAACTTAAAGTTTCTCACTGTTGCTCTAGACTGACATTGACTTTCAGTTCTGATTAATGTGTCCTTAAGTTAATAAGAAAACAACCCCTCTGAGAGTAATTCAAGATGCAACTCATGAAATCAAAGCAAACACAGTGTTTGACTGTTTACTCAAACCAGGGAAATTGAAACGTAACTGAGTCTGACTGAGTATTGAGAGTTGAATGTTACAAACTCAGGCACACTCTTTTTTTCAATTTTCTATCAGGTAAACAATGTGTGGTCTTATGTGACATTCAACTGGTGGTATTCAAAGTTTAAAACAGTACATTTACTTGCTCAGTTAAGTCAAGCTATGGTTATAGCTCAAAAAGACAATTTCCCTAGACTAGTGATGGAAAGAACAATTCTTTTGACTGTACTGAATCTTTACAATCTGTTAATTAAAAGATTCGTTCAAAGGATTTGTTCACTGAATCAGTCAATGCTTCTGAGCCCAGTCCTGCCGGTGCAGTACACAGGTGATTAACACAGCCACGCTGAACAGGAGTTCATTAATTGAACGAGCCCCTGCCCTCCCCCTGCTGCTGAAGTCACAGCATTGTTCACTGGGTGACACGTGTTGTTCATTAACCAAGTCGTGAAGGAAGAATCACTCCCCTGCCCTGAAAAACTCACCCTTCCGTGTGCCGCAGATGTTCGCATCGCGACACGAGTGAAACAACACAGCCTGAGTTAGGCTAGGAAAAGGCGAGAGATTAAAATTAAATGAACATCGCAGCTGTAGCAGGGAATCTGATACTTTTAAAGATATCAAATAGCGTATTGCTTTAAATTGGCTGAAATTAAATCCTTCTTGCAGGAAAGTTTATACATCTGTACTAATGTAAATGTAGTGCCCTAGTAATTTGAGTTCATTCTTAAAGTTGTTTGATTCTGTGATTGCTCTTATTTTTCTTGTTGATGATGTAAGATATCACCTCATAATCTCAGGAATGTAATTTTTTGGTTAAGGTTTTCAAATATCCCGCAGTTAAGGCAGACCTTGAACGCCTTATGTCCGGTTGTCCCTGTATTGCGTGATTGACAAGCGTCACGAGCGTATCGCCAATCATTGTCAAGTTTGGGTGAGGAGTGGGACCTGTCAGTTTTTGCAAAGGCGGGGTTTTCATCTCGGTGAAAGAGAGCGGTGATTGACAGAGCGGAAAAATGCTGGCCAGCGATGCCGAGAGAAGGCGAAATAATAGTGTGAAAGTTTGCTCTTTCGTTGTTAAGTGTTAAATGAAGACCCAACAGGATTGAGGCTCGGTGTGTTGGATCGGGGCGGGGGTGTGTGGTTGTAGCGAGATGTGCGGGTGAGTGTTGTTGGTAGATTCGGCGAGGTTCATAAATGTGCTATATGCTAAATTGTTAGCTGACTAGCATCGACTGTGCAGGAGCAGAGAAAGACTGGAGTCAGGATGCATGTGCGAGGTCGGGTGTTAATTTCAAGTTCCTGAGTGAGTATCAGACTGCTTATTGTTACCTCAGGCACGTTGTGAGTGAGTACGTGTATGTGAAGTTTTATTTTTTGTGCTGTCAGTGTGCTTTGGATACTGGCCGCTCGTGCTGCAACAGTAGAGGTGCTCCGGACTTGCCGCGCCAGGGACTTCGGCATGGTGGCCAACTTTCTCCTTCTTCCATTCTGTGCTTCCATGATGGTTATAACAACACACTAAATTTGCAAGGGACTGTGAGTACAAACAACTTGGAAATCACACCTACACAAGAGCTCCAACAGCGCGCCAACGTACATGGTACCACAGACTGATTTATAAAATCCCGGGTATTAAGAACTATTTTTTTTCTTCTCTTTTTATTTCTTTATCCTGTGAATAAATGTGAACATTCGTTAATTTAAACGTGTAGTTCCTGTTGATTGATGTTGTGCACATTTGGGGGGCTATCTTAAGACATGCATGGGAGTTAACACTCACACAGACACATCACACAATCCCCTGGTTTATATTTCGTAGCATCACCAATTCCTCTCCCATGCAAAATACTGTGTGTATTATCCGGTAGGTAATAGTATTTTGAAAAAAATAGGAATTGAGTGAGGGGGCTACATAATGTCAATGTCACGTTTATTTATATAGGACCTTTATAGGGCAGGCCAGACAAAGTGCTTTACAGGAGAAAAAACATATAATAAAAGCTACAAGTATAGCAACATTAAAAGGGCAACATACAATAACAACAATAAAAGAAAAGCGTACGCGAGTAAAAGCAGGTGACAACTCAACCAAAAGCTAGGGTAAACAGGTAGGTACTATAATGCACTGTTTTATCTTAGCCTTAGTGAACAAACTGGTGCATGGCATTTTGTTAACGACGCTACACCCCTCCCTCCTCTGCCTGCCTCAAGTCATTCGGAAGTTGTTTGTTTTGTTCACAGTCTGACTGATACATGTCGTTCATTAGCTGTGAGCAAATCACAAGACTCCGCCCACCCACTTGCTCGCTGGCTCGCTGTGTGTTGTTCGCCAAAGAGTGAAAGGCAGCAGTTCCACTCCCGACCAGCACGCCACGCTCGCGACTGAGCTCAACTGAACTGAGAAAGGAACAAATCAGGTCTTGGAGTGATTCCATTCATGTCATTTACTCAGCAGTTCTGTTCTTTTGAACAAAACGATCATGAATGACACAACACTACCCTAGACTGCTGCCCTTGTCTTTATGTTTTGTCTTTAGTTTATGACTGGGGCATTTGGGTCAGATTGGAGCATGTGTGGCTAAGATTAAAAACTACTACCTGTTTTACAGCAAAACCCCTATCTTTGAGGGCTCACCACAGCTACACCCACTTATTGACAAGCAAATTGACTTTAAATCTTCAATCTATTCATAACAACTGTGAAAATTTTTTGCAATTGATTGAATAAAAGAGAGATTTGTTCAACAAAACAAACAAAAAAAAAAAGCCCAGTTTTGACAATCAACCCAATGGCCAACTTCTTGTTGGGTTAAGGATGTTAGTGCAAGAGAAGCTCATACATTCAGATCAAAATAGCCTCAATGGAGAGGGCTATTTGAAAATTTTGGGGGGGCGCTGTTTAAAATAAGTTTTTTACAAGACCATTAGAATATGTGAATTCCCCAAAGCCTGATGCCTGCACAGAAGTGGTGAGTTTCTATGCATGTTAAGAACTCCAGGAAAGTTATTCTTTTTGCATGAATTAAGTGTAATAATGATTCCTTGCATTCAAATGGGGTTCTCGTTGCAATAAATCTGTTTCTTCAATGACATATAAACAGACTGACAGTGAACCAAGTGGCTAAAGGTGCTACAAGGTTGCTCAGCTAGGGCTGCAGCCATGCACCATATCTCTACAAGCTCTTATGTTACTGGGGAACAAGACTTGGGTCTTTGTAGATGATATTAGATAATAGAGAATTATCTTCATGTTGATAACTGGGGTGTTAAATAATTTGTACATCTCTGTAAGTTCTGTTACCTTATAATGTCATCAGTTATATCCATCATGATGCTGTTGAAAATATATGTATAAAATATATGTATAAATCATTTTTTCAATCAATAATTGATCAGTAAAATTTTCATAATAATTTACACCAAAAACCAATCATGGAGACTACTTTGAATCAGCATACCTACATGAAACGTGGTGCAATTTAAAGTATGATCGCAGTGTTTTGAGGGGTCGAATTACAACTGAAACGCCACAGTTATGCTGTTAATATGGAAACAAAAGACAACCTGGGTAACAATAATTCTGATACAAAAGTAGCAGTTTTTTTCTTGTGTATGCTAAGATATCACAGCTGTCAAAAAGTCAAAAACAGGAAGTATAGGTAGATATAATTATTTGGCATGAATTGATTAAAAGCTACAGAAAGATCCTTTTGATGGTATATTATAAACTTCTTTACATCACATTTCCTTGTTGCAGCCAAGCATTAAGTTTGCTAAGATGAGGATAAAGTGATGTTGAGTTACACAACAGAGATGGACTCTTTTTAGCTGCAGTCGACAAAAACAAAGCTGCACCTATTACCCTAAACAAACAGAAAAGATAATAAAATCACACACACACACACACACACACACACACACACACACACACACACACACACACACACACACACACACACACACACACACACACACACACACACACACACACACCTGTTGTGATTGGAAGTGTCCCCAGCAGGGTTTGCTTGTACTTAACCAGGCTCTGATCATCTTTGTCTAGCTCCCGGATCTCTTGTAAAGACTTCTGGGCAGGAGGATTGTAGTTCAGGTTTCTGTCATCCTCTTCTCCCTCAATAGGCAAATCCTTTTTGTCAGTTATCATACCTTCATAAAGACAGAAGAAAAACATTCAAGGTTACAATGCTTACAAGTCACAGCTGTAATGTATTGTGCATGATTCGCCTTGTGGGCTTCCGTAGCTGCGAGCCTGTGACTGTCTAGTTTGTCCCTCTGCGCCTGCGTAGTTGTAATCGCGGCAGCGTCTGAATAAACAGCACTCAAATGTATCATGCCCGTAGACCTCTGTCATTTTACACACTTTATAAGTATATTACAACAGCTACCCATCCTTTCCTTTCAAACATACACATACATGAGTCATTTTCAAATGTCTTTACTTTAAATAATACTGCAACAGTCAGCGCTGATAATGATGTGGAAGTTTCTATTTTCACAACAGGGTTTTCACCATCATTGATTGTCAGTTTTTGGGTAGGTTTGATCAAATCTACTTTCTCACTATCACAATATTTAAACCACTCTGCTAATCCCCAAATTTCACTCATCTCCGCTGTATTAGCTTCTCTACACTGGATTCCTATTAAACTTTGGGTGGACATTAAAACTCTTCTTCTGACCTACAAAGATTTTCATGGTCAGGCACCATCATATCTTAAAGAGCTTACAGTTCCCTATTACCCTTCCAGAATACTGAGGGCCTGACATGCAGGCCTACTCATTGTACCCCAAGTCCCTAAAAGTGGTCTGGATAGTAGAGCTTTCAGTTATCAGGCCCATCTCCTGATGGGTGGCAGACACCCTCTCTTCCTCTTCGACAAAGCTGATCATTAGATCTGGTTCAGGTCTGAACAAGCTCTAAGTTATGCTGCGGTAGGTTTAGACAGCTGTGGGTGCTGGCACTTCTAGCACATCTCTGGCCTTTTCCATCTGTCTGTCTGAGACATTCTGTCTGTTCTTCCTATTACTCCAACCTCATCCACTCCGGCTCCAGTAACCAAAAGACTCTTTTCTCCACAGTCAAAAAACTGCTCCACCCCATAGACAGTATCTCCATCACCCTCACCCCGGAAAAGTGCTCATTCATTCCTCTCCTCTTTTCAATCCAAAATCAACACAATCTACAACTCCCTTCCCCCACCCTCCATTCCCAGCTCCTCCCCTCATCCCATCAGCACTCTCCCGCTTCTCACCTGTTTCTCCAACCGACGTGACCAACATCATCTTCTCCATGTCATCATCCACCTGCATCCTGGATCCCATCCCATCCTCCCTCATCAAGCACTGCTTCCCCATCATCACACAGATCAACAGCTCCTCCCTCAACTCCGCCACTGTTCCCCCTTCACTCAAACTGGCCGCTGTCACCCCCAAAGCCCACCTCAACAATAACAATCTTTACGAACAGTTTCAATCAGAATTCCGTACCAACCACAACACTGAAACTGCCCTCATCAAAGTCACCAACGACCTCCTCATTTCTGCTGACTCCAGCCAACTCTCCATCCTTATCCTCCTTGATCTCTCCGCCGCTTTTGACACCATCGACCAAGCCATCTTCCTGTCCCGCCTACACTCCCTCCTCAATATCACAGACACCACTCTCAACTGGATCCACTCATATTTCACAGACCGGAATCACTTCATCCACATCAACAACTGCTCCTCCACAATGGTAACAATGGGACTCCCACTGGACCTCAGAAACTGCACCGACCATACCAGTTTCAAGACCCTTCTCAAAAGCCACCTCTTCCGCACCGCCTTTCATCCTCCTTAACCCCCCCCCCCATGGATTTTACCTGATTTTATTGATATTGATGTATATTTTATTGTATATTGATGTATGTTTTATTGTTCTTGCTTTCATTCATGTACAGCGTCTTTGCATCCTTGGAAAGCGCTTCACAAACAAAATCTATTATTATCATTATTATTATTATTATTATTATTATTATTATTATTATTATTATTATTAGAGTCACTAATAACCAGTGTTTTCTGGTAGTCCCTGAGCTAATAGGGATAAACCATTATATCCTTTACTATAAATTCTGACACTCACTGATAGGTGACTGAGTCCATTTTTTATACTGATACTTTGGTTGTGGAAAAATTGAGGAGTAGCAGCATCCTTTTATATTTGTGGAGAGATATGGTTCTCTCAACATCTTTCAAGGACAACACCACCCCACATGCAAAGATCGTTTGGTGCGACAAATGTTACATGGCTGCCAACACAAATTTCCACTGCATATCTCCAGACTGCAATTATCCAGAGAACACAACTCAGAGACACAAACTGTGCTGGATGTCCATTTACTGTGCAGTAATAGCTCTGTGTAATGGCCTCTGGTTCTTGTTTTACTGTTTATAATGAGACAGCTCAGTGTACATCAGCTCGGTGCTGTGCCGGTAGATAATTGGATGACACAGAGTCCAAAATACACACACACACACACACACACACACAAACACACACACAATGCATATGAATGAACACTAACACTGTTTACACAGATCTTTTTTCATAAATGAGCAGATATAAAATGTGTTAAAAAAAAGGGACATAATGACCAAGCATGGGTGTCAATGCACACACAAAGATGTAAAAGTGTACAAGTGTACATGCACAAACTCTGTGTTTGAAGCAGTGCCCCACCCAGACAGGGCCAAACACGACTGAACTCCCCATCACCATGGCAATCCTTTCAGCTCTCCTTGTGGTGACATCACCTTTGGTGTGGATCTGCTTTAAATGACTGTATAACACACCGTGAAGCATCCATTACACAGGCTTCGAGAGAAATCCACTGCATTTTGGTTTTCACACATGCTAATTTTCACACACATACACACACACACACACACACACACACACACACACACACACACACACACACACACACAGGTTTTTAACACTGAAGAGCTTGTCTCTCTTTTAAACAGTTTGTGTGGAACCATCCTGGACTTTGTAGCTCCTCTGAAACAGAAAAGATCAAACAAAGAACCCCACACATGAACTATAGAGAAAGATAAAAGAAATGAATGCAAATGGAAGAAAACTGGGTTAGTGGCTTTCCTCGAAATTTGGAGAGACTCCATGAAAAACTACCAGAAGCCAGTTAAGGATGCAAGGGCAGCATTTTACTCAAATTTGACTTTAGCTAATTATTCAAACCCCAGAGTTTTATTTAAGGTTTTAGAGTCTCTTTCCAACCCTTCCCCCTCTTATTTTACTGATGCTTCTCAAGACACCTGCAAGAAGTTTTTAATTCATTTTATTAACAAGGTTATGGACATCAGGCATCAAATCACCCCTCCCAGTCTCCCTGTACTCTCGGAAAGTTAAGCACTATTTTAGCAGTTTTGAGCCGGTGTCCTTACCCTTTTTATCTGATAATTTAGACTAAATGAAACCAGCTATGTGCAGTCTTGATTTTATCCCCACCAGATTTCTCAAATAGGTTTTTAATGTGGTTGGGCCCAGCATTTTATCCATCATTAATAGCTCTCTAGTTTAGGGAGTATTTCCCTCTGCTTTTAAACGCGCTGTGGTCCAACCCCTTTTAAAGAAGCCAAACCTTGACCCCTCTGATTTTAACAATTTTAGACCAATCTCAAAACTTTCATTTTTATCCAAACTTTTAGAGAAGGTAGTTTCTAAACAGCTTTTATGTTTAATGTCTGAAAACAACCTCTTTGAGAAATTTCAGTCTGGTTTTAGAGCAGGTCACAGCACTGAGACTGCCCTCCTCTGTGTGACCAATGACCTTCTTTTAGCAGCAGATAGAGGGGAGGGCTCAATTTTAATTCTTTTAGATCTCAGTGCAGCTTTTGATACAGTTGATCATGCTATTTTAATTGAACGTCTTAAAAACTGGGTGGGTATCAGGGGCACTGCACTTGGCTGGTTTCAGTCATATCTTTTAGAACGAACCTTTGCGGTCACCATAGGCAATCACACCTCTACTTCTGCTATCGCCTGTGGTGTACCGCAAGGTTCAGTTTTAAGGCCAATTTTATTTTCTATCTACATGCTGCCCTTCGGCCAATTAATTCAGCGTCACAAAGTCTCCTTTCACTGCTATGCAGACGACACACAGATATACCTTCCTTTGAGACCTGGGGACCCAAGAGGCCTAGCTGCTGTCATTGACTGTCTACTTGACATTAACTGTTGGATGGCACAAAATTTCCTTCAGCTAAATTATTCAAAATCAGAAATAATTCTCTGTAACATACAAAACTCCCCCCTCATACAGTCTTGTCTCGGTCAACATTCAGTAATCATCAAACCAACAGCCAGAAATCTGGGAGTAACCTTCGATTCAGACCTCACCTTCTCCATCCACATCAACAAGATTGTTCAATCCTGTTTCCTTCACCTTCGTTCTATTGTAAAGATTAAACAGATACTCACCCCACCAGATCTCGAAAGGATAACCCACACCTTCATTTTCTCAAGACTGGACTATTGTAACTCTCTCCACCCTGGTTTAAACAAGAAATCACTCTCCCGCCTCCAACTAGTTCAGAATGCAGCAGCTAGGCTTTTAACTGGTTTTAGCAGACGGCATCACATCACTCCAATTTTAGCCTCCTTTCACTGGCTTCCTGTCAGTTTTAGAATTGATTTTAAGATTTTATTGATTACTTTTGCTCCGAACTACATTTCAGAACTTTTAATACCTTATGAGCCAACTCGCAGCCTCAGATCCTCTGGCGAAAGCCTCCTAGTCGTTCCGAAGTTGAGGCTCAAAACTAAAGGTGGTAGAGCTTTCTCCATCAGAGCTCCTTGACTTTGGAACGACCTGCCAGAGGAGATAAGGCGTGCAGAGACAGACGCTTCTTTTAAGTCAAATTTAAAAACTCACTTTTACAGACTTGCTTTTATGTGATGCCGTCTTTTACTTTTTTTTGTACCTTTTTTCTCCTTCTTCTTTTATTTCTTTTACCTCTATCTTATTTCGACTTACTATCCTTTTAGCCTTTGTTTTACTTATAATCTTTTCTTATTTTACCTTTTAGGTCCCTTATTGATTTTAATGTTTTTTTTTCTTGCTCATTTTTATTTTTTCATTTTATCATTAATATTACCATCATTCTTATTTTATTATGATTGTATTATCATTATTAATATCCTCTTTTATACTTACTATCCTATCCTTACTTATACTCACTATCCTGTTTCCTGCTTTCTGCCCTCCTTTTCTCTTTCATTCTTCTTCTTACCTATTTTATATTTTTATGTTGGTCCTTATGGTCTCATTTTCTTATGAAAAATGAAACTGACCTTCAATTCAGAGGCTTTGTTTTTAACTGAGCTTTTGTTTTTATTTTCATGTGCTGATGTTCTGTGCTTGCAACTGTTGTCAAAGCACTTCGTAAACTTCTGTTTTTTAAAAGTGCTATATAAATAAAGTTATTATTATTTAAGTTATTACAGGTTTTTATTACAGGTCTTAATCAGTACAAAAACAAAGGACTTTGGGAAATTGTAGAAACCCGTTTAGTTGATTTTGTTTTTTCTGAAACTGATATCAGTTGAAAAAGTATTTTTTTTATGTGTTGGCCACAGCAAAGCTTCATAATTATTCCTATAACACTTATTTACCAATACTTAAAAATGATCAAATAAAAAGAAAAATGTAGTTATTTGAATTTGAAGTTGGTGGTGCTGATCAACACACCATTGTGCAACCTGTAAGTGCTCTCTGATAGAAATTACCCAATGAATCTCAACTAGTGCCCAGATACTGCTACAAACCAGGAGATATCCTACAAATTAAAATGTATTTAGATTTCTCTGACTGACCAAACAAGCAACAATGTAGTGATGGCTTGGTTTTTAAAGTGCTGGGGATCTGCCGTCACTAAGGATCTGCCTGGCTGTGCATAACTATTTTGGTTAGTTCATCCCAACATTTGCTTGGGGTTGCTCAAAAGCACAGCTGAGACTGCAGTGTGTGGAGACATCACATGCCCACCTCACACATAAAGGCCCTAATTAGTATTTGAATCCAGTCACCGCTGAGGGCAGATTTGAACCCAGGACCATTCACGCAAAAGCAGCAGCTCCACCCACAATGCCACAGGCCTGCCTGCCTGTGCTTGTCTGCTCAGGTTTCTTGAATGCACCATTTTTTTCTACGTTTTGGAAAGGTGGGCTCAAACAACAAAGCAAAAGAGGCACTTTGTTTATGGTCCATATTCTTGAGGAACTTGAACCCAGGGCCATGTAATTCAAAGACAGCAGCTTTACTCACCACACCACAGGCCTGCCCTCCTACCTGTAAATGCCTTGTTAGGTTTTATCATTGCAGTATTGGAAATCACAATATATAAATGGTCTATCTTGTTGATGATGGTCTTATTTGCTTTTGTGTATTATTGGACAAACATCAGTATTAATTTCAGCCTGTTTCACAAACATAAAAAAAAACTCCTTACAGTTCCTTTAGATAAGTTATACTATGTTTAAAACAACCAATAACTCTGTGTTAAAGGCTGTTAACTATAGCTCTACTAAAAAAACAGAAAAAGGGCAAAAATGATTGATTATCGTAGCTATGGAAAATCTTCAGTGTATTTCACAGCTGGCATAACACAAGAAAGCAGCCAAATTAAGCCCATAACATGCAGAGATAAAACCCTCCATATGGTGTGAATCTGGTGTTGGAAATCAGCTCACACTTTTGCCAGCAGAGTATAAGCATGTATGTGTGTGTTCATGTGTGGATACATGTGGTCCTTCAACTGTTTCAGCCCCCATCTGTGATGTAAAATTAACTGGTGGATTCTCTTCGATGACTATCAAACTGCCTCATTACAGCAATTGCTTCTGGAATAATCTTCTGCATCATTACATGGGTGCCTGCTGTAAAAAATGTGTGCTACGAGTGAAAGTTAGCACTCTGTGATGTAGCAGAAAGGCATGTAAAAAAAGTAAGTAAAATTTATTTGGTAAAGCACTTTTCATAGAAAATATTCACAAAGTGCTTCACAGTAAAAATTTAAAATATAATCATAAACCATAAATCATAAACATAAACATCACAATAAAATAATAGAACAGTCACAAACAATGGCATAATTAAAACATTCATTTGAACAAGGTGAAACGAAGGCCTGTTTCAATAAGTGGGTTTCTAAAAAGCTATAACCCTAAAAGCTTTTTTAAAGTGACAACAGAGAGAGTTGAATGAATATTAACAGGTAGATTGTTCCACAGTGTTGGAGCCACCACTTCAAAAGCACGGTCACCTCTTGTTTTTAGACGGGCTTGAGGGGTAACCAGCAAGCTCTGGTCAGAGGACCTGAGTGACCTACTGGGAATGTAGGGGTGGAGAAGGTCAGTAATATATTCAGGAGCCTGACTATGCAGTGCTCTATATACAAGAACAAGAACCCTAAAGTTAATCCTAAATTTGACTGGCAGCCAATGTAGGGAACATAGAATTGGGGTGATGTGAGGTGTGCAGCTGGACTTGGTCAAAAGCCTTGTGGCAGCATTCTGGAGTAATTGCAGGTGATGAAGGGATGTCTTACCGAGGCAGGTGAAAAGTCAATTACAGTAGTCCAGGAGGGATGAAACAATAGCATGAATGATCGTTTGGAGTTCAGGATGTGACACAACAGACCTAAGTTTAGCAATTTTTCGTGGGTGGAAGAAACATGATTTGGACAACTGTTTTATATGGTGATCAAAGTACATGTAGTGATCGAATATAATAACATTTCTAAGTTTACACTGAACAACAGACAGCAGAAGGGAACCAATACACTGAGCAACTTTGTGAGGTGTGGTACCTGAGCCAACAATAAGGACCTTGGTCTTGTCAGCGTTTAGCTGAAGGAAGTTATGAGCCATCCAGTCCTTAATGGCGGTCAGACAATCAAGACAATCGATTTGTCTGTGTCATCACGCCTAAATGACACATACAACTGTATATCATCAGCATATACTGTAGGTGATAAGAGAAAACCTTGAATTTGCTGATGATGTGACTCAAGGTCAGCAAATACGCAGCAAATAATAAAGGGCCCAATACATAACCATGAGGGACACCGCAGAAGAGGGCAGCTGTTTCAAATATGTATGGACCGAGTGACAAAAAAAACTCCTGTCAGAGAGGTAGGAGGAGAACCAATCTAGAGCAATCTCAAAGATGCCCACCCACTGCCTCAGCCTCTCAATCAGGATACAGTGATCAAACGTGTCAAAGGCCACGCTGAAAATTCAGTGGAATGTATCTGGTGGAAACCAGATGGAAATTTATCTAAAATGTGTGAGGTAAGGACTGAAGTGAGCCGTTTGGCAACAACTTTCTCTCGAATTTTAGAGAGAGGAAGCAATTTAGAGATGGGCCTGTAGTTATTGAGTAGGGAAGGATCAAGGTTTTTTTTTTTTTTTTCAGTAGACGCTGAACAACAGCTTGTTTAAAGTGGGCAGGGACACAACTTGGACTGGAAGCTATTTATGATAGCGACCACCAACAGAGCCAAGAACATTTTTGAAAATGGAAGTGGGAACAATGTCTAATAGGCATGTTGAAGTGCTCATGCTGTCCACCAAGTCAGTGAGGTCTTGTAGAGATATCTAGATGAAGGAGCCCATGGTTATTGGATGAGTTGGAAAAACTATGGTGTTAAACTCCAGGATGAGGTTTTTGTAATGTAAACGGTGAACATGGAGCTTGGTGGATATCCACGGTCTCTAAATCCTCCGCCATTTTCACCAGAAACAGTGAACATTATCATTTAACCAAGGGCACGATTTGACAGCAGGAACACATTTTAGTTTACTTGGAGCCACCTTCTTTAAAATAGCAGAACACTGACTATTAAAAGAACTAACTACAGAATCAACATCAGCATGACCAGACAACACAGCACTTGGGTCAAAAGTTGCAGAGAACTTCTCAGCTGAGAGGTTGTTTAAGAAGCGAGTAAGATGGAGCCAGGCCATTTAAAGATTTAAAAACAAATAAAAGAATCTTAAAATGAACTCTAAAATGCACAGGCAACCAGTGGAGGGAGGCCAGGATGGGAGTAATGAGTTCCCGCTTACGCACTCCAGTTAAGAGCCGGGCGGCTGCGTTTTGTACTAACTGGAGACGTGAGAGGGAGGACTGGCTGACTCCAAAGTAAAGTGCGTTACAGTAATCCAGCCGAGATGTAACAAAGGCATGGATTACTGTTTCAAAGTGCTTACATGCAAGGAAAGGCTTTGCCTTTGCCAGCTGCCTAATATGATAAAAGCTGGATTTCACCACTGAGCTAATTTGCCTGTCAAATTTAAAATCACTGTCCATCTTAAAACCCAAATTTGAGACGGTTGGCTTTAAATAGTCTGCTAAAATACCTAAGTCTACAGCAGGGGATTCACAAGGGCCACTGGGACCAAAGACCATCACTTCTGTTTTTTCTCTCATTGAAATTTTAAAAGTTCAAAGCCATCCAGGCTTTGATGTCTTCAAGACATGCCAGAAGTGGAGTGAGGGAGAAAGCAATTTTCTTATTAGGTGGCACATATATCTGACTGTCATCAGCATAACAATGAAAAGAAATGCCATGCTTTCTTAGGATGGAGCCCAGGGGCAGCAAATACAAGGAAAAGAGCAGTGGCCCTAAAACTGACCCTTGTGGAACCCTATACAGCAGTGGTACAGAGCTGGACTCTGTATCGCCAAGGCTCACACTGGCCCCGTTTACATGGGTAGTTTTCCTCAATCTGATTGAAATCAATCGGATTAAGTGAATCTGATTCCATCTGTATACATGAACTTTAGGTAAAGAGATCCATGTTCAGTCCACGTTTTCATGGCCCCAGCTGAATCCAATTGTATTGTATTGTATCAATGGGAATTGTTAATAGGAACCATTGTTTTAGTTCCATTTTAGAGTTGAACACAGACGTGTTTGTGTGTGACACCACCGCAGTTACCAGACCGAGCAGAGTAAGGAACCCTTTGTGTTGAAGTTTAATAAAAGTATAATCCAGCCGGGTTACACAGCAAGAAGTGTACGCTTCGTCAGTCACACGAAACAACACACTTTAACACTTCACCGTCCAGTTTTTCTGTTTGTTCGCCATGTTTGTTTTCATTTGGGCGCGCTCTGCGTATGTCACTACGTGCCTCTCTGTAAACCCAATCCGCTCCACTCAGCCGTATACACTCACCGGCCACTTTATTAGGTACACCTGTCCAACTGCTCGTTAACACTTAATTTCTAATCAGCCAATCACATGGCGGCAACTTAGTGCATTTAGGCATGTAGACATGGTCAAGACAATCTCCTGCAGTTCAAACCGAGCATCAGTATGGGGAAGAAAGGTGATTTGAGTGACTTTGAACGTGGCATGGTTGTTGGTGCCAGAAGGGCTGGTCTGAGTATTTCAGAAACTGCTGATCTACTGGGATTTTCACGCACAACCATCTCTAGGGTTTACAGAGAATGGTCCGAAAAAGAAAAAATATCCAGTGAGCGGCAGTTCTGTGGGTGGAAATGCCTTGTTGATGCCAGAGGTCAGAGGAGAATGGCCAGACTGGTTCGAGCTGATAGAAAGGCAACAGTGACTCAAATAACCACCCGTTACAACCAAGGTAGGCAGAAGAGCATCTCTGAACGCACAGTACGTCGAACTTTGAGGCAGATGGGCTACAGCAGCAGAAGACCCCACCGGGTGCCACTCCTTTCAGCTAAGAACAGGAAACTGAGGCTACAATTTGCACAAGCTCATCGAAATTGGACAATAGAAGATTGGAAAAACGTTGCCTGGTCTGATGAGTCTCGATTTCTGCTGCGACATTCGGATGGTAGGGTCAGAATTTGGCGTCAACAACATGAAAGCATGGATCCATCCTGCCTTGTATCAACGGTTCAGGCTGGTGGTGGTGGTGTCATGGTGTGGGGAATATTTTCTTGGCACTCTTTGGGCCCCTTGGTACCAATTGAGCATCGTTGCAACGCCACAGCCTACCTGAGTATTGTTGCTGACCATGTCCATCCCTTTATGACCACAATGTACCCAACTTCTGATGGCTACTTTCAGCAGGATAATGCGCCATGTCATAAAGCTGGAATCATCTCAGACTGGTTTCTTGAACATGACAATGAGTTCACTGTACTCAAATGGCCTGCACAGTCACCAGATCTCAATCTAATAGAGCATCTTTGGGATGTGGTGGAACGGGAGATTCGCATCATGGATGTGCAGCCGACAAATCTGCGGCAACTGTGTGATGCCATCATGTCAATATGGACCAAGCTCTCTGAGGAATGCTTCCAGCACCTTGTTGAATCTATGCCACGAAGAATTGAGGCAGTTCTGAAGGCAAAAGGGGGTCCAACCCATTACTAGCATGGTGTACCTAATAAAGTGGCCGGTGAGTGTATATGGAGCATGGAGCAGATTATCAATCGGTAGATGTAGACTACCTCTTACAACCCGACCTGAAATACAATCAGATCCAGGTGAATCAGATTGGCTAAGGTGTTTATATGAGACATTTTGAATCTGATTGACCTTTCAATCTGATTGTAAATAAGATTTTTGGACCCATGCAAACGGGGCCACTCATTGTTCTGTCTGTCAAATAGGACTTGAACTACTCTAGTGCAGTACCACGGATACCTATAGGGTGGCGTAGTCGAGCCACCAGAGTATTGTGGTCCACTGTGTCGAAAGCTGCAGTTAGATCTAACAGAACAAGAATAACATTATCACCAGTCATTTGCCTGGAGGATGTCATTAAAGACTCTTAATAAAGCAGACTCTGTGCTGTAAAGAGTTTTAAAACCAGATGGGAAGACCTCTGAGACACCATGCACATCCAGAAAAGACTTTACCTGAACATGAACAACTTTCTCTAAAATCTTTGAAATAAAAGGAAGTTTGGAGATTGGCCTAAAATTGCCCAGCACACTGCAATCAAGGCCTGTTTTTTTAAGTAGAGGTTGTACCACTGCATGTTTAAAACCTAGTGGAACAACACCAGAGGACAGACTGCTATTTATGATAGCCAGAACAGACTGACCTATGCAGGGGAAAACCTCTTTAAACAGCCTGGGAGGGACAACATCACAGGGAGAACCAGCAGGCTTAATATGGCCAACCAGCTCTTCTAAAAATGATAAAGACACAGGCTCAAACACATCAAGAACTGCAGAACAAGGAACAGGCACAGAGGGGTCGGATGCAGGGGCAGAGATGAGAAACCTGGTAGTCACAACCTTTTCAATAAAAAAGTACAGAAAACTATTGCACATTTCCACAGATGCCTCCAAGTTGGCAGGCTCTGGGGCATTAATAACAGCGTCAATAGTTTTAAATATTAGACACAGGAAATGATGATTTAACTCCACTATGTTTGCCAGATATTGTCTTTTGCTCTCTTTAACAGTTCTCTGGTAGCTGATCAAAGAGTCCTTAAGTATTTGGAAAGAAACCTGCAGCTTGTCCTTCTTCCACCTTAGCTCAGCTTTGCGGCACTGCGGCCTGGCTGCGCGAGTTTCTTCATTGAACCAGGGCTCAGATTTAGCCTTTGGCCGAACAGTTTTAAAAGGAGCCACGGAGTCCAGAATATTTTTACAGGAGGAATGAAACCAGGAGCTGAGCTCCTCTGTGTTCGCAGAGGCAGGGCAGACACAGAGCTGTTCAAAAGCCACACAGAAGTGACCGGCAGTGGAGGGGTTAAGAATCCGGCGTCTCTGCGCAGGGGCGCCAGATTTAACCTCAGAACAAGAAAGATACACTTCAAACAATACAGGCCTGTGATCAGAAAATACATCACATATCTCCAAGTTAGACACAGGTGTGTAGCGCCCGACACACACTGCACCAAATTAAAAGAGTCAATAAGACTTACAAAGTCCTTCACCAGCGGCTTTTCTGGACAACACAGGTGAATATTAAAATCCCCAAGGACGCGGTCATAGTTCAGCATAATTTCAGCCAGTAAACCAGAGAAGTCATTCAAAAACTCCTTATTGTATTTTAGGGGGCGGTAAATGACAGCGCACAGCATCGGGTCAGACCGACCCACCTCAAATAAAGTCACCTCAAAGCTGGAAAAAGAGGATGAAACAGTGCGCTGCTTGCATTTAAAGCCATTCTTATAAACCGTTGCTGTCCCTCCACCACGACCCGACGTCCGCGGGGAGTTAAAGTACAAGCAGTCGGGAGGTAAAAGTTCGGCCAGGGCGCAGGACTCACCCGCACCGATCCAAGTCTCTGTCACACAGAGGAAATCCAGGGCACGGGAGCTTAAGCAATCCCTCAGGATAAAAGTTTTATTCACCAGGGATCTGGCGTTTAGCAGGCAGATCCTGGCGGGGGCTTGGGCTTGTGGTCCGGTGGATCGGAGAGCCGGGCACAGCGACCTGAGAAGCCGATGGTCCACCCCGCACTGTGACAGACAAAAAGGGCAGAGGCGGCGGGGTTCGGGTCCCTCCGCTGAGCCGGTGACAGGTACCAGACAGACGCCGATCTGGTCCACAAAATGACGAGGCACAAATAAATGAGGGAATAATCCATGTCCTGTCCGGGAAATGGACAAAGATCGTGACAGCCACAGTTTTAGCTTCACCAGCCGACCGCCTTCTCGCCACGGCGACGAGGACGCCTCCGGCGAGAAGGCAGGGCCGGCACCCGGCACAGGTGAGGCGGAATCCCCGCCAACAGCCGGGGCAAACTGTCTTTGCCACTCTGATCAAAAGATTTCACAGACTATGGCATCAGGAAAGCAGTGCGCTAGGCAATAAAATAACGCACATTCCTAAAAATGGAATCACCAATTATCAGTGTTGAGGGAGAGAAAAGTAGCTAAGGGGCTGGACATGCAATCAATGTAGGAAAGCCAACAGGGCGCACTGATTGTGCCATGGACGGTGGTTGCAGGTTCATGGCAGGTCAGGGAAGCGTGGAGACCTTGCCAAAGAGAGATCCCCTGAGTGCCTGATGATAGCCTGCTTTAGCATCCTGTGGTGCGTCAATCCAGTTAAGGGGGCTAGAGCCCGCGCAAGTTACCCCTGGAGGTGAGAAATCTGGGGGAGCCACAACTGAGGATGGGTCAGTTAACGGGAAGGATGGGGCTTTTTTTTTATCACTGATTAAATAGCAAGAGCACTTTCTAAACTTATACTTTACATGTCAGAATCCATTGATAAGGTCCTGTTGCCTCTGTACATCACCTTTGTAGAGTCTCTCCTCCTTATTGTTCTCCAGCACAGCCAATGGCACTCCATTCGCCAGTGCAACATTGTGCAAAACTGTACTAGCCCAAATGATATCCCACACCCTTTCAGGAGTGTATAACAACGTCCCCACTGCTGGGCCAAGACAGAGCTACCTGCCTTTTAGAAGTTGAGCGCAGTGCTCCACAGTAGCATGTGCGGCGCTCCTGCTCTGTGGCAGTGTTTCTGGGAAGATGTTCAAATAGGCCTATTCACTAAGGACATAACAAATTTATTTTATTTTATTTACGTCTTAAGCTTTAATGATTGTGCTTAATGACAGGTTTGAGGTTTGTGTGTCAATTATTTTGAGACAGACATTTGCTGCACTGCAGATCCACACTGACTCAAACTTGCGTACAAAATGTCAGACCTGTCGCTCACGTGCAGATTGATAAATGCCAATCCTCACGTCGCAACTTACGTACGCAAGGTTTACATGAGTTTACTGCTGTACACAAGCTTGATAAATGAGGGTCACAGTTTGCAGGACTTCTACAACTAGCATAAAGTGACATAGTCCAGGACCCGAGGGTAACAGCGTTGTGGCACTACAACACACAGCAGGTCCCGTTTGACAAGAAACACTTCTGTTACAGACACTTGGCTTACTTTGTTAAAGCAGTTTACCTGTCCAGCAGAAAGGTTACAGGGCTGGGTTGACAACACAGACATAACAAAACACAGCAATATTGGTATATCACCAAATGTCATCAATAACTAATAGCTATTGACAGAGATTAAAAGCTTTTCGTATACACACCACAAAAAAGATGCTTCTTTAACGGAATCCTGCCTACCCCACCTTTAAATAAACCAGATTTGGGAAAGCAACTCAATGCAACTTAAAAAGTGTCCATCAACTGGTTAACATCTTGGTTTAAAATAGAGAGATCTGGTGGCCTGACAGAAAACGCTGACGCATGCCTGTGATGGTCCTGAAATGGATGGATGAAGTAAATGCTCTGACTTTGTGTTTTACATGACGAAAATGAGAGGAGTGATTTGTGGAATACAAACCCAGACCAAGCCACCCTCAGACATGTGTCAGCTTTCAGAGGACATGATCACTGTGTTCATAATTTATTTGACTTGTAGGCTCCTCTCTGAGCAATGCAAGTGCCAAAACTTATTAAGAGAATTAGAGAAAATCATAGCCGCAGTTTAAACATTCGAGCTGTGGTTTCACAAAGACAAAACATTCTAAGAAAAATTATCGAGTGTAAGCTTCCTCTGCACAGACAGAATCATCATAAAATTACAAAGCTTGTGGTCAGCGTGAGAAATGTTGTAGTTTTTGTCTGTTGTACTCGAAGGGCTCTATTTTCGTTCCTCCCCGGCACAGCGTAAGTCAAGTCCGCCATGCCGACAAGGCGTGCCCAAGCACATTTTGGTATTTTGGTGAGCACCGCAGCCTGGCGTAAGTATCCCCCCTCCCTAACTCAGCCCGTCCTAGCGGCGTAAGTCACAGAGAGGGCGTGGAGTGGATTTAACACAGCTGAGACCTGTTTTCGCCAATCAGAACCGCTCCTCTCCTCGCCTTTAAATCCGCCACCGACGAGGCGTATTACAATTTTCGTGAAGCAGTCAAAGAGATCAAGAGATGTCTGAAGACAGTAATGCCACACGATGGCAACAGAAGGCAGCCCCTCAACAAGTGTCACTGTAAGCGCTGCATTGGGCATCCTCCACACTCTCTCATATGAGCACAGATGGATTTGGTGTCTGTAATGTTGGACCCACTGGTAAGACAAACACCCTTTTCCACAAATAAAGACACTCACATAAAGTTGCATATATTCAAACCTCACGTGACAAAAGTGGGTTGTGCGCACAGATCACAACATAAATTCCAATAATGGCATTAAAATTGGAACCATCTGTACATAATTACGCATCGCGCTCCGTGGCCTGGCTCTTTCTGTCATAGATGTTGGCATATAAAATAAATTTGGCTCACAAAACTGAATATTATGATATTCGTATGTAGGCTTAAAGTAAATAACTCATCTGATCAGTGAAACAAATCATCTGTTCAGCCGCCGCAGCTGCAGCAGGACGGAGAGAGGACACGGAGACATGTCCAGGTCGAGCTGCGCGAGAGATAAGAGGAAGAGGAAGATAGAAATAGGGGGGAGACGAATAAAATATTTTGTTAATTTCATCATGTGTGTCTATTTACTAGATATTTAAAGGGGACCTGCCATCAAAATGTAATTTTGTGTGTTTTTTGTGTCAGATAAGGTCCATATTATGTTCGTCTTATGTTGTAAATGTGAAAACAAACCGTTACGTTGTTTGCATTCTGTAAAGGTTTAAAATAAAGGAACGGGTTAACCAGGCCAATTGAAAAAGCAGGTCTCTCTGACGTCGCGCTTACCCTGCTCATTATTATTCACGAGTGCGTCCTCGGTGAGCCGTGCCCACTCTCTCGTTCTCGTACTCATTCACAGCGAGACCCAGCTACCGCTGTATCTGCTATGGGTCTCTTCCAAATGACCGGTGTTTCCTTGGGTTCACTGCCGGGAAAATGAACTTAAAGCTGGGCAGAATGAATGAGAAAACACCGCTGGAGATCTCTGGCTTCTTCTTCAACTTCCACTTCCTCTTCGGACTCGGGGTCTAAAATATATGGTTTAATACCTGCCATTTTTAGCCTTTAGCATAAGGTGACCAGACGTCCCCGATTTCCGGGGACAGTCCCCGTATTGGATGACCTGTCCCTGGCAAAAGCTGTCCCAGAAAATGTCCCCGATTTAAGCGTTTCATGAATGAGAGCAAAAATGTTGTGTGTGGGCTCGAACAATGGTTATTACAGTAGCCGAATAGGTAGGAAGCACAAGTAAGCAGTCCTGAACAACAGTTCTTACGGGGGTTATTACAAGGGGCATGCGCTGCTACTAAATAGTACCGAGATTTTGTCTGTGATCACACAGCCCCTGCACCCGCCACCGCCGCCGCACCAAATATCCCCGGATATCATTACAGACATCTGGGCACGTAACTTCAGCACACATTAGCAAAATGGATAAACCGAAATCCGAACCTCCACTGCTGAGCCAATCAGAGCACAGCAGGCTTCACGGCAGCGATCCAATCAGAGCAAAGCTCATTACCATAAATGTTAATGAGCCAAAATCAGTTGGTTGTCCTGTAAGGTATTTTAGGCATACTAAAACAAACCATCAAATAACTTTTCAGCTAAAATTATGTTGCAAACATGATCAGAGGACATCAAGGATTATGAAAAAATGATAAAAATTGGTATGAAATTTTGATGGCTGGTCCCCTTTAATTTAATGCGGTTTCAGCTGTGTTGATTCAGTCAGGTTGTGTGTCCAAAGGCGTGCCAGATGCGCTCATATATATATCTATATAGATCTAAATGTATGTGCTGACTCAGATTATTAGTTGTTGATGATTATTTATTGCACTGAAATGTGCCTGACACTGTTGAAACCTGCCGGTGAGGCATCAGTGATGTATGCCGATACGCCGCCGGTCTACCAAAATACCACTAGACCAGCTGCGCTCCACCTACACTGAAAGCTGACCAGGTTTAAATCAGCGAGCTTCTAGCGCACTTTCTACGCCGCAGACGGGCACAAAAATGTCACTGCGCCAGCTGATTCTGTCAACACCTCCCCCTGCCACGTCACCACGCCCAGCTTGGTGGACCTCGGTGTGCCTCAGTCCATGAAAATACCAAACTGGCTGTGCACTGGGCTCTGCCAGACAAAAATACCGCTGCCACATCGCCAGCGGGCACGATAATAGAGCCCAAAGTATCATCCACATCATCCATTAATATTTAAATGGGTGTTTGCTGTGATGTGTATATATATATATATATATATATATATATATATCTCACAGCATGCCAAGTTTTTGTCATATAAAAAAGTTACATCAAGTGAAATAAATTCACAACTTTTTCTGCCTTTAATATAACCTGTACAACACAATTGAAAAACAAACAGAAATCTCTCAGGGAGGTGAAGTAAAAATAAACGACTGAGATCATGTGGTTGCATTAGTGTGCAAACCCTTTTATAACTGGGGATGTGGCTGCGTCAGCACACACTTGTCACCATTCAAAGTGCCTCTGATCAACCCCAAATAAGGTTCAGCTGTTCTAGTAGGCTTTTCCTGATATTTTTGTAGCCACATCTTCCAGCACAAGCCATGTACCGCAGAGAGCTTCCAAAGCATCAGAGGGATCTTGTTATTCAAAGATATCAGTCAGGTGAGGGCTATGAAATAATTTCCAAGCAATTAAATATACCATGGAACACAGTGAAGACCATTATTATGAAGTGGAGAAAATATGGCACAACAGTAACAATTCCAAAAACAGGACGTCCATCCAAAATTGGTGACAAGACGAGAAGAAAACTGGTCACGGAGGCTGCCAAGAGGTCGACAGCAACACTGAAGGAGCTGCAGGAATTTCTGGCAAGTATTGGCTGTGTAGTACGTGAGACAACAATCTCCTGTCTTCTTCACGGTGGCAAGACGGAAGCCTTATCTTACAAAAAAAAAAGACATCAAAGCCCAGCTTCATTTTGCAAAAAGACATCTGAACTCTCCCAAACACGTGTAGGAAAATGTGTTACGGTCTGATGAAATCGAAGTTGAACTTTTTGGACATAATTGCAAAAGGTATATTTGGCACAAAATCAACACTGCTCATAACCAAAAGAACACCATACCCACAGTGAAGCATGGTGGCAGCAGCATCATGCTTTGGGGCTGTTTTTCTTCAGCTGGAACTGGTGCCTTAGTCAGGGTGGAGGGAATTATGAACAGTTCCAAATACCAGTCAGTGTTAGCACAAAACCTTCGGCAGTCTGCTAGAAAGATGAAGATGAAGAGGAACTTCATCTTTCAGCACGACAATGACCCAAAGCACACATCTAAATCAACAAAAGAATGGCTTCACCGGAATAAGACTGAGACTTTCGAGTGGCCCAGCCAGAGCCCAGACCTGAATCCCATTGAACATTTGTGGGGTGAGCTGAAGAGGGCTGTGCACAGGAGATGCCCTTGCAATCTGCCAGATTTGGAGCCGTTTTGCAAAAAAAAGTGGGCAAATATTGCCACATCAAGATGTACCACACTAATAGACTTCTACCCAAAAAGACTGAGTGCAGGAATAACAGCCAAAGGTGCTGCAGCAAAGAATTAGTTTAAGGGAGTACATATTTATGCAACCAGGTTATTTAAGTTTTTTATTTTGTATTTTTCCCCTTTAAATGTTTCAGTTTGTTTTTTAATTACATTGTACAGGTTATAGGTCACATTAAAGGCAGAAAAAATGACTTTTTAGACATATATATATATTTACATATCCTCCTGAGACCCAGCCCATTCATTTATGTCCTTTATAATGGACATTTTGTTCACCTGTGTCTTCCTGAAGTGTTTGGATTTACCCTATCAAGCCCTGTAGTATTCTGTAGAGGACATCCTGGGCTTTCCAGTGATGTAACATGTGATGGGTTTGCATGCTGGGAACTTTACTTTTTTTCTCTATGAAGATGGCTGCCATACCAACAAGCACATTTTACAGAAAGAGGAGAGGTAAGCCAAATATTCTTTATCTATTGCTATTTTTACCATGATAATGATATATATTCTTGTTCATTAACATGTCAATAACAATATTTTTGCATCTGAAAAAAGTTTCATAATTTCTGTTTTGATATAACAGTCATTTAATGAATGTCAACTGTAGTGGACACCAGGAGCATTTTAATGTATTTAATGACTGCACATTGTTGTAGGAGAAAGAAGTGAAGCAAAGAGGATTCTGTACAAGATAATAGAGGGAGATTCAGATTTGGAGCTTTCAGATGAGGAAAAGGATGGGGAGGATGAGTATCAGCCTGTGATAGGGGAAGATGATTATGAAGAGGGAGAGGATGAAGATGCAGGAGAATCTGATGAGACAGACTCAGAGACAGAGAGGGAGCAGGAAAGCCGTCGTCGTCGTCCTCTGTGGGCCAGGACTAATTTGTATGTTTTAATTAGTTTCAGGCTGATGTATTATATTTTATTATCATGTTAGATTATTGTTGTATTTGTACTATGTTTAAATGCTGTTAAATATATGCAAGTTACCTTTTAAAGTTGGTCAATAGAGAGTCATATCACATCCATGACACTGAAATTACTGCATTAATCCAAATTGATGTGGAAAAATTAAATGTTACTCCTTATATTACATTTTTAATTAATTTATTTGTGTTTTTTTTTTCATCCATAACAGATTCACACCTGTGCTACCTGGGCTTCCTGCCTATCAAGATGACCCTAAAATCCGTGAATACTGGAGTCCAATCCAGTACTTTTCACAATACATAGATGACAAAATCTTTGAGGATCTGGCAGCTCTTACAAATCAAAGACAGCTGCAAAATAAGGGAGTGTCACTGAATACTACTGCCCAAGAAATCAAGATTTTCTTTGGCATATCAGTACACATGGCCTGTCTTGGCTATCCCAGAGTCAAAATGTTTTGGGCTAAAAAAACTAGAGTGCCAGTTATTAGCAGGAAAATGACAAGGGATAGGTTCTACAAACTGAGAGGCTCACTCAAGATTGTCAGTGACCTGGATGTAACTGAAGAGGCAAAGGAGTCAGACATTCTTTGGAGAGTCAGACCATTGCTTGACCGTGTGAGGCAAGGTTGTCTCAGCCTTCCAAGGTGTGACAAGGTGCGCAATGATGAGCAAATCATCCCGTTCACAGGCCGCTGCCCAGTCGGGCAATATGTGCCAGGAAAGCCAAACTCTACTGGACTAAAGGTTTTTGTGCTTGCCTCGCCAAATGGTCTGGTCCTGGATTTCGAGGTCTATCAGGGCAAAAACACATTCAGGGGCCAAAGACTGGGAGTTGGAGCTGCAGCGGTCTTGCGAATGGTCGAGTCAGTTCTTACTGGAACATATGTGTTCTTTCATGGATTTCATGGATGCTTTGCTCTCAAAGGGTCTTCCAGCAACTGGAACCATTATGAGGAACAGGATTCCAAAGCAATGCCAGCTGCCAGGAGATAAGCAGCTGAGAAAAGAAGGGAGAGGGGCTTCAGTGACGTTGGTCCGGAGTGGGCCTGAGCTGGCAGTGATGAAATGGTTTGATAATAAACCAGTTCTAATGGCCTCCACTGTCTATGGGAAAGATCCAGAGGACATCTGTAGCAGATGGTCCAACAAAGACAAAGGCCATGTCCAGGAGAGACGGCCAGTAGTAATCAGAGAATATAATGACAATATGGGTGGTGTAGACCTCTGCGACCGCATGCTGAGCTTCTACCGCATGTCAACTAGGACCAAGAAGTGGACATCACGTGTGATGATACATTTCTTTGATGTTGCCATCACAAACGCTTGGGTCCAGTACAAGTCTGACAGTAAAGCGCTGAATCAACCTGCTAAGAACACACAGCAGTACCTCGACTTTAAATTGCACCTGGCAGAAGAGCTGATGGATAGTCCTTCATTTGAGGACAGCAGTGAAGACAGTGAGGAAGAGTATCAGCCACCAGCCAAAACAAGGCTCCCACAACCAGAGCCATCTGTACACAGACTAGGATCCAGGCACATGCTAGAGATGATGGACATCAAACATGCAGAAAGATGCAGGAACAAGGGCTGCAATGGCAAGACATACATCAGGTGCACCAAGTGCAAGATGTTCCTCTGCATCACCAAAAAGAAAACATGCTTCAAGGATTATCACAGCTAAAATAGGAAGAAGAAAAGCAGAACTACTTATGTTCGATGTCTTGTAGTTCACTGTTGAACTAAAATCAATGTTTTTTGTCCTTGCAAGTAACAAGTAACAGAACATTTGCATTTTTTTTTTATCAACTTGAATGTGTTCTTGGGTGAAGATCACTCTAAACATGTAACTTGATCCTTTTTTCTAATTTTCTAAATTCTTCACACGGAAATCGTCCTGTTGTCCTTTACAGTGGACATGCTGTAAAATTAAAATAAAAAATATATTCAAAAAAATTTAAATTGTAATGTTTTTTTTAGGCCCAAATAGAAAGGAAATCACACAAAAATAGAAATTTACAGACACTTTTTGTATGTATATAATTCTTATATTTATTTATCTTCCTTATTCTTGTAAATAGTTTTCACTGCACTGTTTGCACTGCACTGAAGAATTTTATCTTGTATATATTTTGTACCTATTTTTATTGTACCTCTTAATTCTGTTTCTGTTTTTCCTCTTCTTTTTTCGACTATTGCTCTAGAAATGGAGAAGCTGATTCTGTTGAAGCAAATTATTCCTGTTCTGAGCAACATATAGGGCTCTATTTTCGTGTACGCCGGTGAGGCGGCGGAGGGTGGCGGACCCCGCGCAGTTGTATTTTCGTCTGGCGGAGCCCGGCGTACAGCCAGTTTGGTATTTTCGTGGACTGAGGTGCACTGAGATCCGCCAAGCTGGGCGTGGTGGCGTGGCAGGGGGAGGTGTCGACAGAATCAGTGGGCGCAGTGACATTTTCATTCTTGCCACTGTCGTATAAAGTGCGCTGACAGCTCGCTGATTCAAACCTGGTCAGCTTTCAGCGCAGGCGGAGCGCAGCTGGTCTAGTGGTATTTTGGTAGACCGGCGGCGTATCGGCATACGTCACCGATGCCTCACCGGCAGGTTTCCACAGTGTCAGGCACATTTCACTGCAATAAATAATCATCAACAACTAATAATCTGAGTCAGCACATACATTTAGATCTATATAGATATATTCTGATCTATATCTGATCTGATGAGCATGTTTGGCACGCGTTTGGACACACAACTTGACCGAATCAAAACAGCTGAAACCACATTACATTAAATTAAATATCTAGTAAATAGACACACATGATGAAGTTAACAAGATATGTAATTCGTCTCTCCCCTTTTCTTTCTTCCTCTTCCTCTTATTTCTAGCGCAGCCAGACCTGGACATGTCTCCGTGTCCTCTCCCCGTCCTGCTGCAGCTGCGGCGACTGAACAGGTGACTTGTTTCAGTGATCAGATGAGTTTTTTTACTTTAAGCCAAATACGGTAAAGAGCCAGACTATGGTGCGCAATGCGTCATTATCCATAGATAGTTCCAATTTTAATGCCATTTTTGGAATTTATGTTGTGATCTGTGCGCACAACCCACCTTTGTCACGTGAGGTTTGAATATATGCAACTTGATGTGATTTTCTTTATTTGTGGAAAAGGGTGTTTGTCTTACTAGTGGGTCCAACATTACACACACCAAATCCATCTGTGCTCATATGAGAGAGGGTGGAGGACGCCCTTTGCAGTGACACTTGTTGAGGAGCTGCCTTCTGTCACCATCTTGTGGCATTACTGTCTTCAGACATCTCTTGATCTCTTTGACTACTTTACGAAAATAGTAATACGCCTTGTCGGTGGCGGATTTAAAGGCGAGGAGAGGAGCTGATGTTATTGGTCAATACAGGTCTGGGCTGTGTTGAACCCACTCCACGCCCTCTCTCCTCCCTCACTACGACTTACGCCGCTGGGAGGAGCTGAGTTAGGGAGGGGGGATACTTACGCCGGGCTGCGCCACTCACCAAAACACCAAAATGTGCTTGGGCACGCCTTGTCGGCGCAGCGGACCCGACTTACGCCGCGCCTGCGGCACGTCTCCGGCGAGGAATGAAAATAGAGCCCAGAGGATTAAAATATGAAATAACCAAGCAGCAACCAGCAGCCTTCAGAAGTGAAGTCGTGTACTTCAAACTGTAGTTTCTTGATTTTCCACTGACGCTAGCTGCAAAAGCACCTTAAGCCACATACACGCCCATTCTAAAAAAACAAACAAAAAAAATTTGATAAATAAATAAAAAAATAGAAAAACAACAGCTTTTCAGCCCATTTAAAAAAAAACAAACATTGGCCTGAATATTTTTTGGGAGGTTGAATTTTTTTGTCACATAATTAATTTTTTTGATATTGTCCTATTGTTTTCCAAAGTAAGTGCTTTAGATGGTGAGTGAAACACTGTAGGCTCTACTTTTAGAGACATTTGGTACATGAGCAGACCTGCAAGCGACTGTAAGCGTAATGGTCTAAATGGAAAGTAAGGTATTACAAGCTCTCCAAAATATAACGGAGCCTGGCCATTAAACGCTTTATATGTCATATGGAGGATTTTAAATTCAATTCTAGATTTAATAGGGAGCCAATGAAGAGAGGCTAAGACAGGAGAGATGTGCTCCCGGTCCATGTACTTGACGGTCAACAGATTTTCGTTTTCAAATAAAAAACAAAAATCAGGAGACGGGCCATCTCCTGACATCCAGTAGGGAATCGGATAATGAAAAACGTTAAACGGTTTGTTTTCCGTTTTGATCATAAAAATCAGAGAACTTTATGTAATGTGGCTTTAAACGTGTAGCAGACGACTGATTTCTGCTTTTTCATCTTTAATTCACCCTCAAAGGAATGCAGTGACTCTGGTCACTAAAAGGAGATGGGGGGTGAATTTCGACACCAAACCATAGTCTTTTAACAATCTGCTGTCTGTGGGAAACTAACCATGAGGTGATCTCCCAAAACGCAGACAGTCAATCTTTTGCATTTGAAAGAGACAAAGTTGCTAATCTCCAGCAGGACCCCTGGACTGGATAAACATTCACCCTTCTGCTCTTGGCTGGAGACTCTCAAATTTGACACCTTAACCTTAAAGGTACCTTAGAAGATCATGGGAACTCAACTCAAGAGTGCATCAAAAGCATTCATCCGTGAAACAGACCACAGCCATAAATCTTCATAGTGGCTATCTTTCCTGTCTCTCTTTAGGTGCAGAATAAAAAAAATAACTGCAAATGATTCAATTTCAGGTTTAATGGACACTTCATCAGGATTTTCCAACTGTACACCACATCAGCAGTGAAACAGTCTTTGTCCCTTTTGTTTAGCATGTTTATAAGCCAAACTGCTAACTTCACAAATTTATTCCAGGTTTTCTATGGACCAAGAGCTACCCCTTGTGGTGTTTTCTGAATATGATTTTGGTCAGAATCCAAATGCATATTCCTTTATTTAATTAGGTTGCATATACTTCGTAGCTTAGTGAATGGTTTTCCCAAAATAGGTTAGCAATATTAGAAGTAGTACCTGAAAACTCTTTTATACATGAGTTAAGAATGTTTTGATCGTTTTAATGCTATGCTTGTCTACCTCATCAGAATATATATTGTAATCATTTACTAAGTACAGATTGACAAGGTTAAGTGTAATCACATATGTGTTTCTTATGCATGATGGTGTTTCTGTTAGAAAGATGATTTGGTTTTATCCCTCTCTAACTTAATCTCTTAATCTTAATCCTCAAATTATAGACTACCAGGAAAACGGGTGATTAAAGTTTACCTTGCATTTAATGTTATGGTTTGATGAATCTGCTCATAAGAAACGATGAAGTGAAACTATATCATATGTGATTTGATAAACAGCATTAATCATAGTGAGTGAATTAGATCTAACTCGCTTATTAATCCTGCAAGTTAAAATCAATTCGCTTGCCAGCCTGATCAGCCCGCGCAGTAAACGATGTGTGCACGAGCTCGGCCCCCTCTTTTGGTTCACACCCACATCAAACGGGTTAAAAGCTGACACTATTCCCCCTCTTATAATCTTTGTTCTTATTGTCTTTTTGTCTCACTTGTTTTTTCCCTTTGTTGGCGTCCATCGTCTTGTAACTTTTTCCCGTGTTTTTTTGCATTCACCTTAAGTTTTCAGACTTTTTCAGAAACTTGGACGAAACCATACCCAAGTTTCTTTAAAGCATCAGTAATTAGCTGCGCGGATAGAGTACCAAAGTCTAAGTCTATTATTTTGTTTAGTTCGCTAAAGTGACTCCTGAAAATAATATCAGCTGGCCAGCGAAATTATTTTCTTAAGTTACTAGCACGAATTGATCTGCAGTAAAGCTAATCCTGGAGGGCCTACCTGTATCATCTGCCGAGCTGCGTTTGCCACAAGATTCCGGAAGGAGAGCACTGCGGGACCCACGGGGCGCATTTGGCGTGCATTTGGGTGTGACGACAGAGACACCATTCGGCCGGCTGCTAGCCGCCCTGCAAAGACCATCTGTAGCCTGGGCCTTTAGTGATCCGCTCCAAGATTGCCACTGAGAACCATCATCAAATAAGTAGACATACCCCTCGACACACCTTGAAGAACCAGTGATGCTGTCAAGCATTCAGAGCTTATAATTTTAATTATAGTTTAGTTACTTTAAATTCCTCATCCAAATTTATCCTCGTAACCCTGTTAACGTAGGTTAAATTTTTCCTTATTCACTCACTATCATTAACCTCCAGGGCTCTATTTTCGTGCCTCACCAGAGACGTGCCGCAGGCGCGGCGTAAGTCAGGTCCGCCGCGCCGACAAGGCGTTCCCAAGCACAATTTGGTATTTTGGTGAGCGGCGCAGCCCGGCGTAAGTATCCCCCCTCCCTAACTCAGCTCCTCCCAGCGGCGTAAGTCGTAGTGAGGGAGAAGAGAGGGCGTGGAGTGGGTTTAACACAGCCGAGACCTGTTTTCACCAATCACATCAGCTCCTCTCCTTGCCTTTAAATCCGCCACCGGCGAGGCGTATTACTATTTTCGTGAAGTAGTCAAAGAGATCAAGAGATGTCTGAAGACAGTAATGCCACACGATGGCGACAGAAGGCAGCTCCTCAACAAGTGTCACTGTAAGCGCTGCATTGGGCATCCTCCACACTCTCTCATATGAGCACAGATGGATTTGGTGTGTGTAAGTTTGGACCCACTGGTAAGACAAACACCCTTTTCCACAAATGAAGACACTCACATAAAATTGCATAAATTCAAACCTCACGTGACGAAGGTGGGATGTGCGCACAGATCACAACATAAATTCCAATAATGGCATTAAAATTGGAACCATCTGTGCGTAAATGACGCATCTGATCACTGAAACAAATCATCTATCATCAGCAGCTGCAAGAGGACACACAGACATGTCCAGGTCGAGCTGCATGAGAAATAAGAGGACGAGGAAGAAAGAAAAGATGGGAGACAAATTAAATATCTTGTTAACTTCATTATGTGTGTCTATTTACTAGATATTTAATTTAATTTAATGCGGTTTCAGCTGTGTTGATTCGGTCAGGTTGTGTGTCCAAACGCGTGCCAAACGTGCTCATCACATCAGATATAGATCGGAATATATCTATATAGATCTAAATGTATGTGCTGACTCAGATTATTAGTTGTTGATGATTATTTATTGCACTGAAATGTGCCTGACACTGTGGAAACCTGCCTGTGAGGCATCGGTAATGTATGCCGATACGCAGCCAGTCTACCAAAATACTACTAGACCAGCTGCGCTCTGCCTGCGCTGAAAGCTGACCAGGTTTGAATCGGCGAGCTTTCAGCGCACTTTACACACCACTGGCGAGCACGAAAATGTCACTGCGCATGCTGATTCTGTCGACACCTCCCCCTGCCATGCCACCACGCCCAGCTTGGCGGATCTCGGTTCGCCTCCGTGCGCCTCAGTCCACGAAAATACCAAACTGGCTGTACGCCGGGCTCCGCCAGACAAAAATACAACTGCGCGGGGTCCGCCACCCTCCGTCGCCTCACCGGCGTACACGAAAATAGAGCCCCCAGTCTTAGTTTCAGTTCAAACCATTCCTTTATTTATTCACTAGATGTTCTTTTAATTTCTCATTATTTGATCGCCATTTATTGAATTTATGTTATCATCTAGCATTTGTCAATAAATTGTCCATTTAGTTTAAGATGTCATCTCTTAGTGGTCCTTCCAGAAGTGAAATGAGAATTCCGGCCTCAGATGTGAGATTGATTCAAATCTGTTTAAGACTGATTCAACGTTTGATTACTTAAATGAACTTTGTTTTGTCTTTTTCCAACCAGAAGAAGTGGGTGGTGCCCCTTCAACAAGTGCATAAATGTCATAATTTAATTCTATTATTTTAGAACATTTATTTTGAATTCAAATCGCTCCAAACGGAAATCGAAGATCAAAAAATGAGCGTGGAAATCTTTTGTTTCAAGTTTTATTCACTTGTTTCCCATGACCTGGAAGTTGTGACTTGGAGCAACTGAGTAAGAGGCTCTCGCACAGATATATATCTTAGATACACCAGCGCGCAGTTGTAGCCCACTTAGCGACCTGCTTTCATAGCAGCCATCTTGGTGTGGGCAATGTTCCCATTAAAGGCATTAGACATACATGGAATATAAATATCCTGCTCATTTCTTAATGGATTTTTACACAGTTTACTTTATTAATCACGCCAAAACATGTGTTATAAATACAGAACATTTGATTAAAAATAAACAAACAATGTTCTGCTTGATTAACACAGGTTATATCTGTAGCGGAGCCAGCATTTTCCACAGTTTCTAAGCTAATCGCAATTATTAAAGCCATCGCGGATGAAAACAATGTGTGAGCATTGTCTGTCACTCTAAGCAGGACATTGTTATAATTCTGCCGCCCTCTACTATTGGGGGGTTAGGGGAGGATATAAAGAACTGGGTTCATATAATGTATACTAGTGTTAACTTTTTGGCTACTTCATCCCTAATCGTGGTATGGGACAGCTACTTTCGCTGGTTTAATGCTGGTAACTAGCTGGTCCAGCTAACATGGCAGGAGAAAATAGGGGGATAACACGGAGCATAACTTCAGAATGGTTTACTTTATTCAGAGCTGCTACACACATGCACACCAATAGGACAGACCTACTCTCGCCACGCTCTGCGTTACTTGCCTACACGACCCATAAGCCACTTACTTACAGGCTCATGCAGGTAACACTAGCTTTTAGCTGGTGTGTTAGCGCCACTGCCGTAGGCGGGGGGGCTGAGGCTTATCTTCTTACAGGGTTGGTTGCAACTTGTTAACAGAGTTGGACATGACTTAAAAGCATGTAGAGCAGAGTCAGAGCCTCAATGTTTATTTTATTTATTTATTCATTTATTTAGACAGGACAGTACCAGTTCATGGACAAGGAGAAGAAGACATGATACAAGAAATATGTATGTCTATTCTCATTGTAAACCAGCCGGAGTTAGCTAAGGCTAATTTCCATCCATTGTCCTCAAACAGAAAAGCAACAACAATAGACAACAATACAGTAGCAGACGACAAACATGACAAATATAAAAACAGAGGCAGAGTAGACCACTGGTGGAAGGTGCTTAGTGCATAGAAAGTGCCTAGTGCTTCAAAGTACCAAGTGCCATAAAGTGCTTAGTGCCCGGGTTTGTAAATTTAAAATTAAAACCTCACTAGAAATGGTTACATGACTGTGATTGTTTTAGCCACTGTTTTAGCTGCCTTTTAAAAACAGTGTAGGTGGGAGTCTCTCTGATTATTGTTGGGAGCTGGTTCCAGTAGCTGCATCCGTTGATGGAGAGGGTGTTTTGACTGAAAGCAGTCTTTCTGAAAGCTATTTCACAGTCTCCCCTGGCCGAGGCTCTGGTTTCCTGCCCTGTGTCCCTCTTCTTATGGATGAACTCCATAAGAGGAGGGGGAGCCAGGCCATTCAGGCATTTATATATTAGGCACGCATTTTTTAAAATTCCTGTAATTTTCAAAACTAAGAAGGTGATACTTATCCAAGATGTTACAGTGATGGTAAGAGTTTGTTTTTTTGTCCAGTATCTTGATAGCCCTTTTAAATAATTGTGCAATGGGTTTGATGGTTCTTGCATCAGCAAACCAGTTAGTAAAGCAATATTCTATATGAGAGAGGATCATGCAATGGAGATAGGTTTTAGCTGCTTCTCTGGTCAGATAGGGTCGGATTTGCCTAAAATTACGCAAATTAAAATTGATTGTGTTTGTGACATTTTGGAGTCTAAAGTGACTCCTGGATAAGTGTGTAACAAGTTCAAGTTCTACCCCCTTCGAATATACACCAGACCTTTCCATAGTTACCTTTCTCTTGCTGAACAACATGTACACAGTTTTCTTTACATTCAGCATAAGGCAAGCATTTCCAAGCCAGGTGTGAACCTGGTCAAGTGCACTGGTCAGACTCTCAGAGATTTGTTTAGTGGTCTTACCATGAATAGTGATGACTGCATCATCGGCATACAATTGTATATTGACGTTTGGGCACACATCTAGTAGATCATTAATATATAAGGAAAAAAGTAATGGTCCTAGGACCGATCCCTGTGGGACACCCACTGGGTTTTCCAAGTACTGGGACTTGACACCGTCAACCATCACGCACTGTTTACGATTAGATAAATATGATTTTAACCAGAGAATTGAGTTTATGGAGAAGTTGAAATGTGATAGTTTTGTGAGAAGAACGTGGTGATTAACGGTGTCGAAGGCCCGCTTAAGATCCAGGAACACAGCACCTACATATGGGTTTGTATCCAGACTCTTTTTGATTTTTTTCTATGAAGACATTATTTGCTGTCTCCGTCGAGTGTTGTGATCTAAAACCAAATTGCATTGGGTGGAGTGGTGTCTGCCCTGTGTTTAGATGTTTAATCACAAGCTTGGCGACCCACTTCTCAGCTATCTTAAATATGCTGGGGAGAATGCTGATGGGTCTATAATTTTCGACTAAGACTTTGCTGCCAGATTTATAGATTGGTGTGACCTTAGCTACCTTCCACGAGGAAGGAACCGTGTTTTGCCTAATAGACTGGTTAAGCAAAAATTGGTGATTGGTTTAGCTAGGGTGTCACTGTGAGTATTTAGGAAGTTTGTATCCAACCCATATGCATCCTTGGCTTCCAGGATGGGCTGTTTCACCGAGATCGGGCGAGGTGAGATAACAGGGGGAGAGAAAAGTTTAACAATGTCAGTGATACTAGACAAGAAGAAATTATTAAACGTGCTGGCCAATGATGACGGGTCATTGACCGTGACCTCATCCACCTTTAGTTCAAGTGTGCTTGTACTCTGACTAGTCTGCTTCCCTAACAATTTATTCAGAACTGACCAGACCTTCTTTGCTCCACCATTAGCATTTTCTATGACACTAATAAAAAAATTTGCCTTGGCTTTCCTTAAAAGCTGAGTTACTGAGTTTCTACTGGAGACAAATTTTTGTCTGTCTGTTGATAAACCTGATTTTAAGCACTGTTTTAGTAGGTGGTCCCTGTCCCTCATCATATTTCTACAGTTGCTATCTAGCCATGGTAGGACATGCCCTCTCTTGGTTCTATTCAGCCCCTTTGTGGAGAACGAGGATAGTAATTGTTCAATCTTAGATAGAAATTTGGAGCTGTTTGTCTCAACATCAGAATGAGAGAGAATGCCACCCCACTCGATTCCACCCACTGCTTCCCCTAGCTGTTGCATCTTGTTTTTGGGGATGTAACTTGCGCAGGAGGCAGGCTTTTTGGGTTGCATTGCAAACCTCTTTTTAGTGAGTTTCCTAGCAAGGAGTATTAAATTATGGTCGGACAGACCAGTTAAGAAATTATATACTTTGACAATTCTTTCAGCTTTATTTGTGAACACTAAGTCGATTTTTGTTTGGGATGTGTTAGTTACCCTAGTTGGCTGATTGAAAAGCTGCCCTTAATTAAAGGAGTCTGTGATTCATTTGAGGTTTTTTCTATTTTGTTTATCATCCTAATTAATATTCCAATCCCTAAGATACACTGTCTCTTTTTTGGATTCCCTAGACTTTACTAATGATTTGAGTTGATCATAAAAGTCATTCTTGGCTTTAGGGTGCCGGTATAAACAGATAACGGTAAACGACATTTCCTCAGATAGAGATACTTCTACCCCCACACATTCAAAGTTTATGTCAGAGGCTACCACAATTTCTCTGCAAACCAGAGTGTCCCTGATATACAGTGCCACCCCATCCCCCTTCCCCTGTGAGCTGTCCTTTCTGAATACATTGTATCCTGGTTTGTTCACAAGGGCTGAGGGGGACTTGCTAGTCAGCCAGGTTTCTGATAGTCCCAAGCAATCAATATTTGACTCTGCTAAGAGATATTGTAATTGATTCGATTTGTTACCCACACTCCTGATGTTGATGTGGCCACATAAGAAGCCCTTGGGTTTGCACTGGGGGTCCCATACTACTCTAGCTTGATTTAATGTATTAAAAATTTTAGTTTTACATACTTTTTTAAAAACAGGATTCCTGGGGCCTTTCTCGATGCAACCATTATTGTTTATAGGTGTGTGATGAGTTGTTGGTCGTAGTTTCTTGCTGGTTCGTTGAGCTTGCCTGTAGGTCAGAGGTCTGGCTCCGACCCGGAGACTTCCAGACATGATGGTGGTTTTGGTCAGGCTGAGCACGGCAGTCCCTGTCTGCAGTGTTGCAGGCCTGGCAACCAGCGGCCCAGCTCCGCAGCAGAGGCTTCCGGGCTCGGTGGCCACAGCCTTGGGAGCTAGTGGTTACATCGAGCCGGTGTCCGCAAAACCGGCTCACCGCCCTCTGTAGCCACAGCCCCAGGCGGCGGCGACGCAAGGCCGACAATCGGTGGCCCAGCTCCGCAACAGAGACCTCCAGGCACAGTGGCCTCAGCCCCGGGAGCCGGCAATGTCAGTCGGCTGTTGTCCAGCGGAGGCCCACCGGTGTGGGTCCGAGAAACGTCCCTCGCTGTCGTCGGATTGAGACCAAGTAGCTCCCGGAACACTGGCGGAGGTAGGTGTAGCCATGCTAATGCTTTTGTAGCCGCTTGATGTGGTAGCAGGGGCGTCGGGGGCCAGGCTGACAGCGTTAGCCAATGGTTGATGTTGTTGACCACTGTGGCGTTGGCCACATTAGCTACGGTGGTGCGGGCTACATTGGGTAGTTCAGGGTGGACTCCTGTTCCCGATGTAGGGCCTGGACATGGATGGACATTGCCAGATAGCAGTAAGCAGATGATGATTATTTTCCCCACTGTGGTCCCCCTGTCTCCCCGCAATGAGTGGCCGCCACGCATTCTGCAGAAGGTGGACGAGTGCTGCATTGGCGCCATAGCCAAGCCGCTTGTTGTTGGCTATTGTTGTTGTGTCCCCATCCCCATCCAGAGAGATGTTATAATAATCATACCCCGACTTCGTCGCAGTCTTTGAAGTATAATATATTAGCAGAGAAAGTAGGATATTGAGGCAGACTGTGAGGCGTGTTTTGCGTGCTGCTCCTGCACGCCATTGCTTCCTGCCGCTGCTACATATAGTGTATGTCCCACATCAATGTGTCTGGGTTCAAGTGTCAGCTTCAGGTGAAATACACATAGCTGCTCATGAACTGCAGAAGCTAAGTGATCTTGCAGCCATGCAGGTGCAATATTGTGAAAGGTGAAGGTGTGTTCGTATTCTGGCAGATTTTCCCCAAAATTATTAAAAAAATAAAAAACCCAATTCCATTGAAGTTGGGAAAGGTGGCAAAAAATGCAGAGAAATTTGAGGAATGCTCATCAAACACCTATTTGGAACATCCCACAGGTGAACAGGTGGGTGCCATGATTGGGTATAAAAGCAGCTTCCCCAAAAATTCTCTGTCATTCACAAGCAAGGATGGGGCAAAGTTCACCACTTTGTGAACAACTGCATGCGCAAATAGTCGAACAGTTTAAGAACAATGTTTCTCAAAGTACAATTGCACGGAATTTAGGGATTTCAACATCTACGGTCCATAATGTCGTCAAAGGGTTCTGAGATTTTGGAGAAATCACTGCACGTAAGCGGCACCGCCGGAAACCAACATTGAATGTCCGTGACCTTTGATCCCTCAGGCGGCACTGTATCAAAACCTGACATCAATGTGTAAAGGATATAACCATGTGGGCTCAGAAACACTTCAGAAAACCACCGTCAGTAAATACAGTTCGTCGCTACATCTGTAAGTACGAGTTAAAACTCTACTATACAAAGTGAAAGCCATTTATCAAAAACATCGGCTTCTCTGGGCCCGAGCTCATCTAAGATGGACTGATGCAAAGTGGAAAAGTGTTGTGTGGTCTAACATTTCAAATTGTTTTTTAGGAAATAGTGGATGTCGTGTCCTCAGGGCCAAAGAGGAAAAGAACCATCTGGACTGTTATCCACGCAAAGTTCAAAAGCCAGCATCTGTGATGGTATGGGGGTGCATTGGTGCCCAAGGCATGGGTAACTTACACATCTGTGAAGGCAACATTAATGCTAAAAGGTACATACAGGTTTTGGAGCAGCATATGCTATATCTTTTTCATGGACGCCAAGCCACATTCTGCATGTGTTACAACAGCGTGGCTTTTTAGTAAGAGTGCGGGTACTCAACTGGCCTGCCTGCAGTCCAGACCTGTCTCCCATTGAAAATGTGTGGCGGAAACCATGGACTGTTGAACAAATGAAGTTGTACATCAAGCAAGAATGGGAAAGAATTCCACCTTCAAAGCTTCAACAATTAGTCTCCTCAGTTCCCAAACGTTTAATGAGTGTTGTTAAAAGGAAAGGTGATGTAACACAGTGGTAAACATGCCCCTGTCCCAACTACTTTGGCACGTGTTGCAGCCATGAAATTCTGAGTTACCTATTATTTGTAAAAAAAAAAAAAAAGTTTATGGGCTCTATTTTCGTGTTTCCGGTGAGGCGGCGGAGGGTGGCGGACCCCATGCAGTTGTATTTTCGGCTGGCGGAGCCCGGCGTACAGCCAGTTTGGTATTTTTGTGGACTGAGGCGCACCGAGATCCGCCAAGCTGGGCATGGTGGTGTGGCAGGGGGAGGTGTCGACAGAATCAGCATGCGCAGTGACATTTTCGTGCGTGCCACCGGTGTATAAAGTGCGCTGAAAGCTCGCCGATTCAAACCTGGTCAGCTTTCAGCGCAGGCAAAACGCGGCTGGTCTAGTGGTATTTTGGTAGACCGGCGGCGTATTGGCATACGTCACCGATGCCTCACCGGCAGGTTTCCACAGTCTCAGGCACATTTCAGTGCAATAAATAATCATCAACAACTAACAATCTGAGTCAGCATATACATTTAGATCTATATAGATATATTCTGATCTATATCTGATCTGATGAGCACGTTTGGCACGCGTTTGGACACACAACCTGAGTGAATCAACACAGCTGAAACCGCATTAAATTAAATATCTAGTAAATAGACATACAGACATAGAGGAAAAGAACCATCTGGACTGTTATCCACGCAAAGTTCAAAAGCCAGCATCTGTGATGGTATGGGGGTGCATTAGTGCCCAAGGCATGGGTAACTTACACATCTGTGAAGGCAACATTAATGCTAAAAGGTACATACAGGTTTTGGAGCAGCATATGCTATATCTTTTTCATGGACGCCAAGCCACATTCTGCATGTGTTACAACAGCGTGGCTTTTTAGTAAGAGTGCGGGTACTCAACTGGCCTGCCTGCAGTCCAGACCTGTCTCCCATTGAAAATGTGTGGCGGAAACCATGGACTGTTGAACAAATGAAGTTGTACATCAAGCAAGAATGGGAAAGAATTCCACCTTCAAAGCTTCAACAATTAGTCTCCTCAGTTCCCAAACGTTTAATGAGTGTTGTTAAAAGGAAAGGTGATGTAACACAGTGGTAAACATGCCCCTGTCCCAACTACTTTGGCACGTGTTGCAGCCATGAAATTCTGAGTTACCTATTATTTGTAAAAAAAAAAAAAAAAGTTTATGGGCTCTATTTTCGTGTTTCCGGTGAGGCGGCGGAGGGTGGCGGACCCCATGCAGTTGTATTTTCGGCTGGCGGAGCCCGGCGTACAGCCAGTTTGGTATTTTTGTGGACTGAGGCGCACCGAGATCCGCCAAGCTGGGCATGGTGGTGTGGCAGGGGGAGGTGTCGACAGAATCAGCATGCGCAGTGACATTTTCGTGCGTGCCACCGGTGTATAAAGTGCGCTGAAAGCTCGCCGATTCAAACCTGGTCAGCTTTCAGCGCAGGCAAAACGTGGCTGGTCTAGTGGTATTTTGGTAGACCGGCGGCGTATTGGCATACGTCGCCGATGCCTCACCGGCAGGTTTCCACAGTCTCAGGCACATTTCAGTGCAATAAATAATCATCAACAACTAACAATCTGAGTCAGCATATACATTTAGATCTATATAGATATATTCTGATCTATATCTGATCTGATGAGCGCGTTTGGCACGCGTTTGGACACACAACCTGACTGAATCAACACAGCTGAAACCGCATTAAATTAAATATCTAGTAAATAGACATACATGATGAAGTTAACAAGATATGTAATTCGTCTCTCCTCCTTTTCTCTCTTCCTCTTATTTCTCGCGCAGCCCGACCTGGACATGTCTCCGTGTCCTCTCCCCGTCCTGCTGCAGCTGAACAGATGAAATGTTTCAGTGATCAGAGGAGTTATTTACTTTAAGCCTACATATGAATATTATAATATTCAGTTTTGTGAGCCAAATTTATTTTATATGCCAACATCTATGAAAGAAAGAGACAGGCCACGGAGCACGATGTGTCATTACGCACAGATGGTTCCGATTTTAATGCAATTTTTGGAATTTATGTTGTGATCTGTGCGCACAACCCACCTTTGTCACGTGAGGTTTGAATATATGCAACTTTATGCAAGTGTCTTTATTTGTGGAAAAGGGTGTTTGTCTTACCAGTGGGTCCAACATTACACACACTAAATCCATCTGTGCTCATATGAGAGAGTGTGGAGGACGCCCTCTGCAGCGACACTTGTTGAGGAGCTGCCTTCTGTTACCATCGTGTGGCATTACTGTCTTCAGACATGTCTTGATCTCTTTGACTACTTCACGGAAATAGTAATACGCCTCGCCAGTGGCGGATTTAAAAACGAGGAGAGGAGCTGATGTTATTGGTCAATACAGGTCTGGGCTGTGTTGAACCCACTCCACGCCCTCTCTCCTCCCTCGCTACTACTTACGCCGCTGGGAGGAGCTGAGTTAGGGAGGGGGAATACTTACGCCGGGCTGCGCCGCTCAGCAAAATTCTTCTTACACCTTATTCCTGAGGGTGTTACTGTGGTAACGAGCCTCTTGCTTCAAGTCACAACCCCAAGGTTGCGACAAACAAGTAAATGGAACTTGAAACGCAAGGTTTTCACGCACGTATTTTGATCTTCGATTTCCGTTTGAACCCACATCAAAGAAAGTCAAATACTGAGTTGTTTTTTCGTTCTCTGGTTCTTAAGATCAAAATAGAAAACGATTTGTTTTCCTTTTATCATTTTCCAATTCCCCACTGGTCATCAGGAGACGGCTGGTCACCTGATTTTTTGTTTTTTCATTTGTAAACGAAAATCCATTGGCCGCTAAGTACACAGATCGCTCTGGACTCTGTGGACTCTGAAGAGGCGTTTTGAAGCCTAATGACAGCACACACCAGTCCCCATGTCAAGTATGCAGCGTCATGTAAGGTCAAACCAAACCCCTGTTACCCAAACCCACAGTTTAAGCTCTAGCTTCAGTCACAGAGCTCCTGAAACCTTTTAAATCCAGCAGGACTCTGATGTCACCTGATCAGGGTTTGCTGGTCATTCCTGGTCACTCCTAAAGGAGACTCTGGGTTTAAACTGTCTCTGACTGCAGCTGTGGACATTTTGAAAAAGCAGTAACGGACCCACCTGTTTGGACCTGCCTTTGTTTCACATGATAAGCTAAGCTAAGATAAAATAAGATAAGATAAGAAGAACTTCATTTATCCCCAAGGGGAAATTCGACATCTGTTTATCCATTCTTTCACCTTTAAGCTTTATTGTCACACTCTTTGAGGCCTCTGTTCTTACAAGGTGTGTCATAAATCAAGTGTCCACATACTGCACCAGCTGGTTGTCACCATCCTCAATGAGTGATTTTTGCTGTTTTTTAGAGCTGTTGACAATCAGACTTATGCTTGCAAATGCAGCAGTATCTTTCCCCTTGACAATATAAAAGATAAAAAATCTTCAGTGGCGATCCTGTAGAGCAGATTTTTATTTATCACCTGACTTTGAACCCTGTCACGAAAACAAGAATCAGATTCCGAGTTTTTCTGCATAGATAACAGCTTAACCAACAACCAAATCAGCAATGCGATCTGTTTGGCAGAGGAAACATGGCTTCAGGGGAAAGAAGGATTGCTAACACGGGACCTCAAAAACACACAGTAAACATCTGTTCTTCTGTGGGCTCCCTGTTCACATGAGACTTCCTCATGTTTGGTAGAGAGAGTCAAATCCTTCACACTGTTCCATTACCGTAGATAATACACAGATGTTTCTTCTCAAGTCACTAAATGATATTTTAATAAAACAATGTTTGGTGTAGCAGTTTCAGATCAGTAATCAGGTAACTCTCCACTCTTGACACTTTGAAAGAACCTTGAAGTAAACCAGAGGTGGTGAATAATGAGCAGGGGGTAGGTTTGAGAAAAGACCTAGCAGGGGGTGAGAGAGGGGGTAATGAAAATGTCCTTCCTGTTGATAACCTATCATCAGTGTAATGTTCTAACAGTATGACACCTTTTAGTACAAATATCATGGTTTTACACAAGGACTGGAGCATCAATGCTAGTATGCTGAACAGCAGCCAACAGGCTAGTGGCTGGAACAGTCAGTGATACACAATAAAAACCCTGAGTACCCTATAAAAGGACAACCACTACACGTTTACATGCACAGTCAAGTTGAGCAATGGTCATAGTTCAGTTGGGTGATTTAACTGGACTCCTGTCCTCTTCTCAGTTTACAAGCACTATGCAAGAATTGAATCACTGACAGAAGCGTGACCACCTCTATTTAGATGATTTGTTAAAGTTTGGTTTAAGTCAGCCGAGGCACTTCTTTTAAGTGCATGTAAATATGAGACTGCAGAAGTTTCAATGTATACTCACATGCTTCTAAATAAGCTGTCCTCTGTAACAGTCTGCTCTGCCCCTCTCCTGCTCTGCTGCTCAGCCACACCCCTCATCAGCTGACTGCTTCCACCTGCTGCTCTCACCTGCTCATCATCTCCAATCAGGCCAGGATATATATGCAGCTTCTTTCCCCTCACTCTTTGCCAGATTGTCTTCGCTCTCATGCCTGACTCTCCAGCGTTTATCCTCGGACTGCTTACCTGTTATCGACCTGATCTGCCCCTGACCTTTGCTTCTCGCCTCAGCCCCGGTAAACCTACCTGCCTTCTGTCCTTGACTACGAGCTTTGCCTGCCTGTTTCCTGCTATTCGTCTGCCTGCGGCTGAATGGCACTCAGCCTGTTCCTGCTCTGTTGAGATCCCCCTTCTCGTCAGCTTCACCTCGCCAACTCACCTCCTCTGCCGACGTTGGTTCTGCCAGCTCCTCTGCAAGCTCTGGATCCTCACCCAGTCCTCACCTGAACCACTCTCCAAGAAATCTTCCTCCAGCTGTGAGTTGAGCGTTTTCCACTTCTCTACACTCGTAGAGCAAATTAAGACTGTGGACAATTCCCTGCTCACGAGTCCAAAATTCTTGTCTGACCTATGGTCCACTGCTAACCTGCTCGCCTATCACCCGGAAGACCTGAGTTCGACTCCTGCCATACCCACCTGCTATACTCTGCTGCTTCATTGGATTGGGTGTTAAATAAAGACTGTTGTTAAAGTGAACCTGCTTGTTTGTGCTGCAATTGGGTCCAGTCAATACCCGTTACAGTCCTCTCCATGGAAACAGTTAAAAAAATATATCACACTTTCCTAGTGTTCAAGCTTAACGCGTGAGCAGGCTAACATACATAGCACCTCATTATTCTACAGCTATTTAAGCGTTCACCAACAAGACAGTACAATGAGTGACCAAGGCTAACATGGAGTGTTACCATTTATTCTGACCTGTGTTTGGGGGGCAGCTCAAAGTAGGACTGCAATGAGCTAAAATGTTTGAAACTGTGGCTTTTTTTTAAACTGTGCCTTATTTGAAACCACTTATTAGCCTATGCCACCTGTGTACATGCAGCAGAGTCCTTTTTCTGGATTGGTTTGATGTGAGGTGTCAGATCACGTTTCAGTTTCATCGATCACTGTTATCATGGAATTTTGACCAATCAGAATCAAGTGTTTTACAAAGCAGGTGATAAATAGTTTCTTGTGACGTACTGGCACAGCTCTTAGTTTTTGTTGCTCCATATGGAGCTCCTCCTACAGACTGGCCTCTATATGGGTCATGAACCTCTGCAACAGTATCGAATGGGATAGGGGTCAAATTTAAAAATCAAACTACACATGAAATGAATGTTTTGAAACATGATTTGAGTCGTAACAGGTTTTCCACAGTGTTACTTTGCTCTGGTATAGACCTCCAAGTTTTATAAATCTTACCCATCTCTATATTTATACAATTATGGTTTAAATGGGAAGTAGGTTTGTTTGTTATGATGTTTATTAAAATGATAAATCATTAACAGGGCATTATCTCAAATAAATGGATGTTTAGATTTATCTGGCCTTTGAGTGATTCAGCTGAAACTTTCTTCCTTTAGCCTCAAGAGCCTTCCTTTATTCCCATAATTACTTCCTGTCTGCCTCCTGCTTTCTTAACCCAGATAACCACTCAGTGTCAGGAAACCTGTGTGTGTGTGTGTGTGCCTTGTAGCGTTTGCTGTTTTTTTATTATCCTCTAATTTTTATTGTCCTCTAAAGCCTGCTGTTACTCCTCTGTTCTAATACTATAACTAGACCTCTGGGACACCGTGACACACACACACACACACACACACACACACACACACACACACACATATACTCATACACACCTGCACAAGCGCGCGCGCACACACACACACACACATATACTCATACACACCTGCACAAGTGCGCGCGCGCGCACACACACACACACACACACACACACACCCAAAATAATCAATAGACACTCACACTTACATGCAGGAGAAGATTAATCTTTTAGGTCTCTGCAAAACCAATCACAGGGTTAACACTTCAGCAGTAAAGACCGAATGTTCAGCATAACAGCATTATAAGTGCCGGGTTTGTTTCAGTCTCCAGGCTGCTGTCAGTGCATGGCCTTTTCTACTATTACACCCCAAGAATCCATCAGTCACCTGCAAGATTTGTGTGTAAGGAGGAGAAACCCTGTCAGATCTGGAGACAGCTGTGACATGAATTGACTTGAACATTAATGAGCAGTACAGGGGCTCCACAGGGGACGGTCCTGGCTCCATTCCTGTTCTCACTGTATACAGCAGACTGAGGCCCCAACTACACGAATGCGGATATATTTCAAACCGCACATATTTATGTCCGATTAGGCCTCCCTACCACACCAAAATGGGAGTTTGGAACACTCAAACCGGATAAATCTGAATCCGAAAAAACAAGTGGAGAAATAAAAAAATATCCGTATCCCGTATCCGTAGTGGATTTGTATGGTTGGACTTTTACGGATCGATGACGTCAAACCGCAGCTCGCGCATGCGAATTAAAAAGAAAAACGACAACAATGGCAGACATACAGGGTATTCTTTACATTTGTTTTGCCCTTTTGGGGCTAATTTCAGCCTTGCAAGTGAACCTTGTTTTATGCAATTACATCCACCAGTCAGCCAGCTCACAGAGGCGTCTGCTTTGTTACAGCCGTCACATGGACCCGATGCACTAGCGTAGCTTCTGCAAACAATGCATGACGCGTCACGCTGTTCGATTCATCGGCCAATCAGGTAACTTTGTTTCTGAATTTTTTTTTAAGTGGCACCAGATAGGATTGGGTTTGAAGGCTACGTGTGGACGCAGATATTTTTGAGAACTAACACGTGTGGACAAATACATTTATTTAGACGGGAGTACAAAAATATCCTGATAAATAAATAGCTATATACGTGTAGTCTGGGCCTTAAAATACAGCATTGAGTCCTGCCACATCCAGAAATACTCAGATGACACTGCTATCTTGGCATGTATCAGAAATAAACAAGAAGCTGAGTACAGAGATCTACAGTGGGTACGGAAAGTATTCAGACCCCTTTAAACTTTTCACTCTTTGTTTCATTGCAGCCATTTGCTAAAATCAAAAAAGTTCATTTTATTTCTCATTAATTTACACTCAGCACCCCATCTTGACAGAAAAAAAGAAATGTAGAAATTTTTGCAAATTTATTAAAAAAAGAAAAACTGAATATCACATGGTCATTAGTATTCAGACCCTTTGCTCAGTACTGAGTAAAAGCACCCTTTTGAGCTAGTACAGCCAAGAGTCATCTTGGGAATGATGCAACAAGTTTTTTACACCTGGATTTGGGGATCCTCTGCCATTCTTCCTTGCAGATCCTCTCCAGTTCTGTCAGGTTGGAGGGTGAACGTTGGTGGACAGCCATTTTCAGGTCTTTCCAGAGATGCTCAATTTGGTTTAGGTCAGGGCTCTGGCCGGGCCAGTCAAGAACGGTCACAGAGTTGTTCCGAAGCCACTCCTGTTATTTTAGCTGTGTGCTTAGGGTCGTTGTCTTGTTGGAAGGTGGAGGAGTTTTTCTTCCAGGATATCTCCAGGATATCTCTGTACTTGGCTGCATTCATCTTTCCTTTTGTTGCAACCAAGAGTCTTGTCCCTGCAGCTGAAAAACACCCCCATAGCATGATGCTGCCACCACCATGTTTCACTGTTGGGATTGTATTGGGCAGGTGATGAGCACTGCCTGGTTTTCTCCACACATACCGCTTAGAATTAATGCCAAAAAGTTCAATATTGGTCCCATCAGACCAGAGAATCTTATTTCTCATAGTCTGTGAGTCCTTCTTGTGTTTTTTGGCAAACTCTCTGTGGGCTTTCATATGTCTTGCACTGAGGAGAGGCTTCCGTTAGGCCACTCTGCCATAAAGCCCTGACTGGTGGAGGGCTGCAGTAATAGTTGACTTTGTGGTACTGAAGAAATGGACGGCATCTGAGTTAAATATGAGTGTCACAGCAAAGGGTCTGGTTACTTATGACCATGTGATATTTCAGTTTTTCTTTTTTAATAAATTTGCAAAAATGTCTACATTTCTTTTTTTCTGTCAAGATGGGGTGCTGAGTGTACATTAATGAGAAATAAAATGAACTTTTTTGATTTTAGCAAATGGCTGCAATGAAACAAAGAGTGAAAAGTTTAAAGGGGTCTGAATACTTTCCGTACCCACTGTAATAAGAGCTTTCAGTGACTGGAATCACAAAAACTGCCTCCTCCTCAACACCTCAAAGACAAACTCAACTCAACTTTATTTGTAAAGCACTCTAAAACAACCACAGCTTAACAAAGGAGATGGTCATAGACTTCCTCAGATCCAAACCCCCTCTTCAGCCAGTGAACACCTGTAGAGTGGACATCGAAGTGGTGACATCATATAAATACCTAGGTGTACATCTGTATAATAAGTTGGACTGGTCTAAGAATATAGACTTCATCTACAGAAAGGGGCAGAGTCTGAGAAGACTACGATCAATAAACATCTGTAGTAAGGTACTGCAGATGTTTTATCAGTCCATGATGTCTACAGTGTTCTGTTCTATGCTGCAGTCTGCTAGGGAGGAAGTATCAAACACAAAGATGTAAGACGTCTGAACAAACTGGTGAAAAAGGCTGGCTCTGTGGTTGGATTCAAGTTGGACTCAGTGGAGGATGTGGTGGAGAGATCTACAATGTGGAAGGTGGAGACCACAGACTGTATATTGAATGGACGCCATCTGCCTCCTTGCTGGATGAAGCTACTGCAAGAACAGCACCCTCTGGTGACGGGCTGCAGAATAGAACATAAATCCCGCCTCATCCAGCAATCCCTGTGGAGCTGTGGACAAACTTTGGAAATTTATTACACAGAATATAAATTTTTCTCCCCACTGGTCAGGATATTTACATGTAGTTACTATAAGACTGGTTTGTGCTTCAGTCCTCTTTTTTCTGTACTGCTCCATTGTCAAAAGTTATCACGGGGTTCATGTTTTCTATGATTGACACTTGATACAGCCTATGGGTGTATGAAGGTAGCGTAGCTCATTCGGAGATATACTGTTTGAGCCGAGAGTCATCACAGTGACTCTTGGCAACTCTACCGCCGAATGCATACATTGCTGCGGCGCAAGAGGTGGTTCCAGGAAGTGGAGAAAGTCACGGAAATACTGAGAGCAATTTGGCTTCAAATTCGTATAATGATGGGAGGCGGAGCCAAGTTGTCCATAATTTATACGGTGTATGGTGGAAACTATTCTAAAGAACATGGATCACCCACTTTGTAACACCTTGATGGAGCAAAGGGCCAATGGTGGTGGACAGCTCCTCTCTCTTCGCTGCAGGACTGAAAGATCCAGAGGATTTTTTATTTATTTTATAAATTTGCTGTAAATAGTAGATGACTTGAGACATGACAAATGAGACTACAGACAATTGAATTTACCTTTGGGGTTCAATAAAGTTCTTCTTCTTCCTTTTCTGAGACTTCAGAATACCAAAAATAATTAAAAAAAATAATTTTCAACATCACACTTTCCCCATTTCCTATTTGATAGAAGGCTGGGATTACAAAGAAATATTACCTGCAGCTAAGACTGGAGATATCGTGTCTCACGACGCTGCAGAATCTATTGCAGACTGTATTATGACTAGATTACTGCTGATACTAAATGTTCCTTGTCAATATTGTTGGAGTTGTTCACAGTGATGCTGAATTATGTAGTGGTCTAACATAAAATACAAGAGTGTGTTTGTAGATGAGAGTACCTGGTACCTAGACATATGTATTTGTAGATACTGAATATCCATTCAATACCAATGTGATTGTGAAAAAACACAGATTTTTGAGGATCGGCTTACTTTGTCAAACTGCGTATTTGCACTGTGTTGCACCAGCTTGGATTTGAACATGATCTTGTTTGAAAAAAGTTTACAGAGTTTACTGGTGTTTAAGGTGTTGCACCAGCTGAGACAGTATCTAATTCAGCATGTGTTACTTACTCTGAGTTAGGGATGAGGATTGATATGATTTTATTGACACCAATGCCATGATCAGTTTTGCCTGAATTACTGAAACTACTTTATTTCTAGAATTAACCCATAGATCATCACAGACTAATGTTTTTAAGGGATTGGATACAAACAGCCCAAACACAAAGGGCTCTATTTTCGTGCCTCGCTGGCAGCGCGCAAGTCAGGTCAGCCACGCTGATGAGGCATGCCCAAGCACACTTTGGTATTTTGGTGAGCAGCGCAGCCTGGCGTAAGTATCCCCCCTCCCTAACTCAGCTTGTCCCTGCAACGTAAGTAGCAGAGGGGGAGGGGATAGAGGTGTGGAGTGGGTTCAACACAGCCGAGTCCTGTTTTCACCAATCACATCAACTCCTCTCCTCACTTTTAAATGCGCAACCAGCGAGGCGTATTACAACTTTCGTGAAGTAGTCCAAGAGATGACTGAGGACAGCAATACCACACCATGATGACAGGAGGCAGCCCCTCAACAAGTGTTGCGGTAAACTTTCTTCACACACTCTCATATGAGCACAGATGGATTTGGTGTATGTAATGTTGGACCCACTGGTAAGACAAACACCCTTTTCCACAAATAAAAACACTCACATGAAGTTGCATATATTTAAACCTCACGTGACAAAGGTAGGTTGTGCGCACAGATCACAACATAAACAAATTCCAATAATGGCAATAAAATTGGAACCACCTGTGCGTAAAGGACGCATCACGCTCCATGGCCCGGCTCTTTCTTTCATTGATGTTGGCATATAAAATGAACTTTGCTAACACAACTGAATATTATAATATTCATATGTGAGCCTAACTCCGGATTGAATATTCACAGAATTTTAAGGCTGTGAAAACATCACATAAGCGGGTAATTTTGAATGAAAGTTCTTTTTATTCTGTAAGTAAATAACTCATCTGAATGCTAAAATAAATCATCTGTTCAGCTTTGCCAACGCAGCAGCATGATGGGGAGAGGACATGGAGACATGTCCGGGTTGAGCTGCACAAGAAAGAAGAGGAAGAGGGAGAGGGAGAGAGGAAAATGGGGGGAGACGAATTTAAAAAAACTTGTTAACTTCATCATCTGTGACTATTTACTGTATATTCAATTTAATGCTGTCATGACCCAGCTCAAAGTCCATGACAAAGATTGCGAGGCGTACGGGTTTAAACTTAAAACGAAAGATTTATTAACAACCAAGATTAATTAAATTATTGACAACCCAAGAAAAGAACTAAACTAACAGAACTTCTAAACTAAAACAAAACATTGTGCCACGAGGATCACTGGAGGGAGAGAGAGACACTGGTCCTTGATGAGGGCTTTTAACACCTGGTGGAATGGCCAGATCCACCCAGGTGTGGCTAAGCCCACCCACCAACCTGCCAGGGGGAGACAAAAGACAACAGAACACAACAGCAAACCCAGGAGGCCGGAGGCTGTCACGGGCAGGAGGCCGTCACACCCCCCTCCATAAAAATGGGGCTCCCATCCCTGGAACCACAAAAAATGCCCTCTGAAAACAAGGTTCACTTGTAACTTACTAATCCAATACAAAACAAGAGAAAAACATTAATTTTTTTTTCTTTTCATTAATATTACTATGTCATGGCATTTTACTTTACCTACATTTTTTTTTTCATTGTCAATATAATATTACCATTATCCTTACATCTTACCTTACAAAACTTACCCAGGCTCACAATATCATTTTACTCTCCCAAGAAAACTTACCCAATGCTTATCATTTATATCCCCATCCTCACCTGCATGACACCCCTCCCACTTCAGCAACCTGGTACCTGGGAGCAATTTAAGAGGGGGAAGCGAGAGACACAAGTAGAAGAAAGAGTACAAAAAAAAAAAAAAAACATTCAGCCGCAGGTTTCAGCTGCATTAATTCGGTCACATTGAGTGTCCAAACACGTGCCAAACGCGCTCATCAGATCAGATATAGACCAGAATATAAAGATATAGATCTAAATGTATGTGCTGACTCAGATAGTCGCACTGAATATTGGTTGTTGTTGATTATCTATTGCACAGAAATGTGCCTGACACTGAAGAATCTGCCTGTGAGGCATTGGTGGCGTGTGCGCACTACACCGCCGGTCTACTAAAATACCACTAGACCAGCTGCACTCTGCCTGCTCTGAAAACTGACCAGGTATGAATCTGCAAGCTTTTAGCACACTTTTCACGCTGCTGGCGGGCTCGAAAATGTCACTGCGCCTGATGATTCTGTTGACACCTCCCACCTACTGCGCCACCATGCCCAGCTTGGGGGACCTTGGTGCACCCCAGTCTACGAAAATACCAAACTGGCTGTGCGCCAGGCTCCACCAGACGAAAATACCACAGTGTGGGGTGCGCCACTCTCTGCTGCGCCGCTGGCGGGAACAAAAATAGAGCCCAAAGAGTTGATCAATGGATAGCTGCCAGTCTCATGAAGCGAGTGGATTTTACAACAAGACCCTATGTCATATCCATTTTTTAAGAGCTGATATTGTAAAGGGCACTGATGGTTCAGTGGTAGAGTTGGTCTCCCAATGAACAGCAACTTTTATCAGCACAATGACAGATTACCGTTCTATAGATATTAGTTGTAATGTCCATTTTCACCACTCTATGGGCCTGATCTACTAAGATCTCAAATAGCGAGCACTAAATTGCATGTGCAAACTAAAAAATTGCTTGTGCTATTAGTGGGCGTGTTGTGGATGATCTACTATTATTGCCTGTGCAATTGATAACAGGAGCAAAAGTGGTGCAGACTGCCCTCATTAAATGAGGATTTGAATGGCCTATCGGCCGTCTCCATGGTGAGTTTATGAGAGCAGAGTGATTGTAGATGAAAAATTAAGTTTAAAGCCATGGAGTTGCACCTATCATTTTGGGGAAGCCAGCAACTGCATAAAAGCCAAGGTAAGTTTATTTGTATAGCACCATTTTTACACAAGGCAATTCAAAGTGCTTTACAGATGCAAGAAAATATATTTGAAATAAAAAAAAGAGATTCAAACAATTTAAAATCAATTAGACAAAGAGATAGATTTTTGCGACTGTTCCGTGTTTAACCTAATCATTTATCAGAACCGTCTCTTACTAGAAAAACGCTTTTGCATTTTTGCCTCCTTCTCCCCCCAACGACTGCAGCCATTTGTGCGCAACACTCAGCCAGTTTGCACATGCTTTTCAAATGTGCTAAATATAGATGCAAAACAGCGACCGCAATCCGTTTCCAGGTTTGATAAATTACATTGCGGGTGCTAAATGATTCTATTTGCATCTGCTCCTCCCAGAATTTTGCATGGTCTGATGAGCTACACACAATCTGCATATACAAAGGCAAACGCGGCTTCATGTATATGCAGATTTCGCGGCTGTTTTGCTCATTTGACAGATGCAATCCTCGGTGCACCAGTTCTTGTACACGCGAACCTTTAGTAGATCAGGCCCTATGTTACTGATGTTTTTAGGCACAACTCGACTGACTCATGTCTTTAACCATTCCAAAAAAAGAGAATTCCCCTGAAGGTGTTATCACTGATAACACCATCTTTGCCTCTACATTTTTGTTAGCTTGGATGTCCTACAAGCTAAGCTGAACCTTCTGTTTGTGTAGTGCAACCAAACAAGAATGTAAGTCCAGCTACATGTCTGACTCATGTCTTTAACCATTCCAAAAAAAGAGAATTCCCCTGAAGGTGTTATCACTGATAACACCATCTTTGCCTCTACATTTTTGTTAGCTTGGATGTCCTACAAGCTAAGCTGAACCTTCTGTTTGTGTAGTGCAACCAAACAAGAATGTAAGTCCAGCTACAAACATGAAAATATAAATATATTTAACATGAGGCACCTTTTGTCTCTTTCCTGATGTTGCCTCATGCATGTCTCAGTAGTGTTATAACCTGGCTGTACTAAGTACATAATTTTAGTCAAAATCCTGCAACAACAGTGATTCATACTCAACTTTGTCTTGTGAAGTTTTGTTTACTACTTGACCTCCTAGCAATGCATCTATGCCATTCAACTACCTGCTTAGAACCCAGCATTTGAACCCTGGAGCATGCACAGAACACTAAGGTTTCAGTCTGACAGAGCTGTATACATGGAAGAGAAAACCGATCCCCACTCAACTGCACTGTCCAGGTATGTTGGTCCAACGATAACGGGTTAAATCTAGTACGATTTCAGTTGGACTACTGTATTTACATGATTTTAGTAGGACTGCTGCAATAAATCCATTTTTCCAAGCATGTAAATGTGCTAATTGTGGCAAAAATATAAAGGGTTTTTGTCTGTGTCTGGTTGTAACAGTCAGAAAATAATTACATGTTATCTGACTAGCTACTGAACCCCAGTCATCTCTGGGAGGGACAAATGGAGCCAAATCCTGTCCTGCAATTCAGGCAATGGCAGCAGTGAAATACTGATGGCTTCAAAGTAACTTAAACTATGTGGGGTAATAATTGTAGCAATAATGTTTAAAGTTCTGATATTTATTTTTAAAGATGAAAAACAAAGTTAAACTGACTCATTCCATGGTGTCAGATTTTACGATATGAAAGGCTGCCTCCAACCAAGGATTGTATTCCTGGTTTATCATTTTGATTGATTTGTTTTTTTTTTGTTTTTTTTTCAAAAATGAGTGTTGGAAGCATGGTTTTAAAAAAATTGGTTTACAGTCACAAAGCGAAAAAGACTCCAGAAACTCACATAATGAGTTATTGAACTGTTATTTTAAAAGAGTTTCCATATCCTAAATCAAGGTAAGTAGTGGTTTAGATGCACAAATATCACTGAAACACTCTGTCTTTCTTAAAAGACAAGAACTAGTGACATATTTTCATGACTTTAGCTCTCAAGAGGCAAAATAAAAGCAGCTATCTTTGAATAAACATCCTATGCTGTTAATGCTCCACTCTCTTTCACACATGCACTCACACATTCACAACTAACAAGTCCATAGTGGCTCTGTCAGTCTCGTTGAGACAGCAGCTTGTCTAATTGACTGATTTGATTGGTCTCGTATGTCTGCTCACCCAGACAATCTCATTTGTCAAGGCAAAGAAAGAAGACAGAGAAAGAGGGATGAAGTTAGAGGTGCGTGTGTGTTTGAGAGTAGGCATGAACACTGACAGTCAGTAGGTAGAGAAAAGTATAGACTACAGGGAAGAGAGAATGATGGGGGTAAAATCTGAGTGAATAAAGAGACAAGATTAAAAAAGGGAGGGCGGGGAACTGTGTGAGTTATGATGAAGAATGATGAAGGAAAAAAGAGGAGAGAAGAGGATTTCAATTAGTCTGTTTAAACTCATAGTGTCAGTCTGCACTGGTGTCTGCTGGCTGACAGCTGATGGAGAGTGTGGGCCTCTCCCACATCTATCTGCACACACACACACACACACGCACACACACACGCACACACACACACACACACACACACACACACACACACACACACACACACACACACACACACACACACACACACACACACACACTGTGAGCTGTTCTTTCCTGGAAACAGCTGCTGACAGAAGACATCAATCTCAACCTAATATTTCCTTTTGTTTCTCTTCAGTTTAGCCCCTCTTTCGTTTCCATCCCTCCTCCTGTAGCAGCTCCAGCCTACTCCATCCTTTGATGATTTCTATATGCTTTTTTACCTTGGTCATCATACATTTTTTCATTATGTTCTTTCTCTTTTCTATTTATCAGCTTCTCTCTTTCTTGTTTCATTATTTTGCTTCTCAATCCTGCCATTTATCTCTACTCGGTCTCCTCCCATGCCCCAATCAAATCTCTTCCTCCTTCTTTTTCAAAATTTAATCTCAGCCAAGTGTTTTTGACAAGACTCAATGTGTCATGTTCATAAATACCTGCACAGGCTTGGCAAAATTCCCTCAGAATCTCTGTTGAGCCTTAAGTTTGTACTTATTTTGAGCATTTTTTGGTTATTTTGATACCTACATAAAAACACATAGACAAATCAATCTCAGGATTCATTTTTACAACATATTAGGAAGATCAGCTGTCAGAAATGTTTAAACCACAAGACTGATAGATCCAAGGTTTTTAGTTTTTTTTAGCATTACAATGATCATACGATGCCAAAACAAGTTCTTAAGGACCTTACTCTGAAGAAGTGTTTGGGAGAAAAGTGGAAAAATATTGTGTTACATCACTCTAAAGGGGTTGAATGTATGATCATTACAGTGTGTCCAGATCCAAAGCCATACAAGAATTAGCCTCTCCAGAAATGAAGGCAAAACAAACACTATTGTTTATTTTATTCTTCTTCCAGAGTGAGATTTCTTTAAAGGGAACAAGCCACTGCAGTTCCTGGGGAGAAACTGTTCCTCACAGACACTGAACTCTTGCTATGGACTTTCTGTGTAACTTTATTAAAATGGGTCTAATCAAATCTGAACAGAAACCCAAACAAAGTCCTTAGGGATAAATTCTTCTGTTTCTCTTCACACACTCTGAATACAAAGTAGCACAGATGCTGCACCCTGGTTATTGACTTTTTATGTAACTTCACTGGAAGCTGGGTCTAATGACACCTTAACAGGAGTCTTTAATGATGAATTTATCCATTTTGCCGGTGTATTTATTATCAGGGTTGCCTTTATATGATCCTTGTGGGTCTCATTTTCACTGTAAATAGAAAGCTGCACAAAAGCTACATCCGTATTTTGTAATCTTGTTGCATGTCTGGTTTTAAATATACGTTAAAGACCCACTCCAATGAAATCCTGTTTTTTTTGTTGTCTACATGTTCATATGGCATTTTTCTGACGCTAGAGGACATATCATGAGAAAACTAAGCACAAAATTACATTTTTAAGTATTTCTGTATTCGAATTGCTGTGAACCTTGAGCAGCCCTAAATGACGGGT
>OY660879.1:23442500-23582500 GCA_962446985.1 Xyrichtys novacula | reverse complement strand
TGTGCCTCTAAAATGTGTGCCAGAAAAACTGACATCATATTTCATTAATGAAAAATTGGGACAGTCTGCATGTTATTACATTCGGGGCATTACCCACGATCCTCCCTGAAGTATAAACCTCAGAATAGCACACACACAAACACACACTGAATGGAGTTACAGGCTCAAAGGGTGAAAGATACCTGACATGACCTTACCATGAGTTAGGCTGAAACACACCAGGCTCCATTTGAATACATAGACAACACAAAACAGTCACATCTAAATAGAGACAATTTTTCAGACAGATAAAAGCATGTCTATGTTTAAAAAAGACAAATGCTTTTATTTTGTGAATTAAATGAAAGCTCTGAGGCTCTTCTTTTAAACCGTCAAAACTCTTAAGCTTTGTTGTAAAAATCCATTATTTTAAAACTCTTCACACCAGTTAAAATGAGTCTGTTTACATTGACATGCCCCACCTATCAATCCTGTCAGAGTCAGCAGTAGGTTGTTATCCCTTTCTGTACTGAAACAAGCTGTGCCATAAACCTATTATATCATTCTGCTTTATGGAAATATAAATCAGAGGCAGCAGTGTGCCCCAGTGGAATGAGTGGCATCTATAAAATGTGTGCTTGAACAGGGTAGTCCTGGATGGTGTCATAAAGAGTGTCTGAGCGCAAGAAGCCCCCCCAGGGTTCAGCCATGCAGAGCCACATTCCTCCATTCAAACAGAATAAACCTGATAAAATGCTCTGTAGGCAGAGGCTTGTTCCTGCTGTGCTGAGGTTGAAGTTTTATACCATGAAGTCAGCAGCTTAACTGAGTTAGTAAATCACCCCTCTGTTTAGGAAAATAAAGAGCTAACTCAGAGCAGTTTTCTGAATATGGGCAGTTATACTATGATCTAAATGAATACTTAATTCTGTTTGAATAAAGGCAGTGAAATAATTCATGTGAACTGAATCTCTGTAGTTTAAGTGAAAGTGTCTGATCGCATGAAAATTAAGTTCAGGCTGCAGTGAACAGCTAATGCAACAGCTAAATTTGACTGGATGTGTACACTTTCATGTGAGGTTATAAGACAACAGGGGGAGGTTGAATCAATTAACACTGACTTTACAAAGACAATACATAGTCCGTGTGTTATTCATATTTTAGTTTCTACTTATTTTTATCCTTTGACCATCTTTAGGACCCCCAGTGTTTCCTTTGGGAAGCCCTGTGCACCGGGGGGCAGTTGTAGGCTGTGGTTGCAGGGCCCTGTCTCGTGGGTTCAGGGCAGGTTGTGCCTCCTACATCCCTCCTCTGGCCCTGGGTTAGTGTCTTGTGGCTGCAGACAGCTCCTCTGATGGTGCTTTCTCAACCGGTTCATCTGTACTCTGCAGGTGAGTAGGTGTGTGTGTGCGTGTGTGTGGCTTTGGGTGTGACTGCTGAATGCCGGTTTTATGGTTGTGGAGGTAGGGTGGTTGGGTGAAAGGACGTGGGACTGTTTTTAATATAACGTACTTTGTGTTACATATTTTGTATGAAAAGCTTTTTATGAATAAAGTTTTGATTGATTGATTAATTGATTGATACAAAATCCGCAAAAATATAAAGGTTACCACTTTTTCCACTGGGGGCACCAAAACCCACAAAGACAAGGCTCCACACGGGGGCATCAAACAACATTTGAGTGGCATTAAAGGTATATGTGAACAAGATTTGGAAGAAATAAAGTTTGAAGTTGACCATGTTGGTTTTGCGTATGTCTTTAATATTTGTTTTTATTTCTTTTCTTTCATGTTCCATTATTTCTGTCATCTTACCTTTGAGCCATTGGTGTTACCATGAAGTCACTGTGAGTCATTTGGTTATTGCTGTATCAATTGTACCTTGGTCGTAATGAGAAATTAAACTAAATATCACCACATTTGCACTCTGTCCTATCCATTAAAGGCAAAAAAATCTTCCAAAAAAAAAAGTGGAAATGTTTTTTCTTTTTTATCTTTTAGTTACGGCACATTACAAACATGGAAGTGGACTGTATAAAGATTGTGTCCTTTTCTATTTCACTACATCCACTCATCTAGTTATGGAAAATAATTAAAGGGGACCTGCCACCAAAATTTCATACCCATTTTTATCAATTTTTCATAATCCTTGATGTCCTCTGATCATGTTTGCAACATAATTTTAGCTGAAAAGTTATTTGATGGTTTGTTTTAGTATACCTAAAAAACCTTACAGGAAAACCAACTGGTTTTGGCTCATTAACATTTATGGTAATGAGCTTTGCTCTGATTGGATCGCTGCCGTGAAGCCTGCTGTGCTCTGATTGGCTCAGCAGTGGAGGTTCGGATTTCGGTTTATCCACTGTTATTATGCTAATGCTAATAGCATATGCTAATGTGTGCTAAAGTAAGGTGCCCAGATGTCTGTAATGATATCCGGGGATATTCGGTGCGGCGGCGGCGGTGGTGCAGGGGCTGCAGGGGCTGTGTGATCACAGACAAAGTCTCGGTACTATTTAGTAGCAGCGCATGCCCCTTGTAATAACCCTGTAAGAACTGTTGTTCAGGACTGCTAACTAAATTCGGCTACTGTAATAACCGTTGTTCGAGCCCACACGCAACATTTTTGCTCTCATTCATGAAACGCTTAAATCGGGGACATTTTCGGGGACAGCTTTTGCCGGGGACAGATCATCCAATACGAGGACTGTCCCCGGAAATCGGGGACGTCTGGTCACCTTATGCTAAAGGCTAAAAACGGCAGGTATTAAACCATATATTTTAGACCCCGAGTCCGAAGAGGAGGTGGAAGTTGAGGAAGAAGCCGGAGATCTCCAGCGGTGTTTTCTCATTCATTCTGCCCGGCTTTAAGTTCATTTTCCCGGCAGTGAACCGAAGGAAACACCGATCGTTTGGAAGAGACCCATAGCGGATACAGCGGTAGCTGGGTCTCGCTTTGGCTGTGAATGAGTACGAGAACGAGAGAGTAGGCAGGGCTCACCGAGGACGCGCTCGTGAATAATAATGAGCAAGGTCCGCGCAACGTAACACCGACGGGCTTTTTCTATTGGCCTGGTTTACTCGTTCCTTGAGTTTAAACCTTTACAGAATGCAAACGACGTAACGGTTTGTTTTCACATGTACAACATAAGACGAACATAATATGGACCTTATATGACACAAAACCCCCCAAAAATTACATTTTTATGGCAGGTCCCCTTTAAGACAGTAACAAGAGTTATTTTTTCCTTCTTCACTTGGGTCCTGGATAATACCAATCCAAGAGGTGTTTTAAAATGGCTTCTTTCTGACATCTGGTGGACACAATGAGAAGGGATGTCTGAGATATTCTGTGTCATATTTTTGCAGAGGGGGGATTACTTTGGATTAATAAGGCATAAGAAGTCTGGTTCATTCAAGGTTGAAAGTCTATAAAATACTTCACAAGCTCCAACAGCCGGAGAGCTGGAGAATCACTGAAAAGTGTTGCATGACTGTATCCCTTTTCAACAAAACTACAAAATCATTTAACAATAGACAAAACTCAAATTTATTAATTCACAAAAGACTTATCCAGTGGTTATAAAATAGAGCGCTGCAATAGTTTGTACAATGAATCATGGAGCCCAAGGAAGACAAGGAATAAAGAATGAGCACAGACAAAAATATCAGTTAAAAAGTGCTAGATTGGAAAAAATGTCAGAAAAATACTATTATCAATGAAGAAATCTAAAGTGAACTGATTGGTATATGAAAATCTGTTTACATTCAAATAGCGCTTCATGAGAGACACCTCAGAGTTCCTATTCAAAAAGACTTTTTCATTAGGTCAAAGTGCAAAGACTCGGAGGGGTGAAATATGGTGTTAGTACCCTTAACTATTAACAAGACAGAAACATCTGTTTTCTTCTACATTAAAACAGGCATCAACATCAACAATAAATAACAGCATTTGTTCAGTGCAAAACTACACAAAAATGAAAAAAAAAAAAAAACTTCCTTTACCAAAACAAACCTTCAACCGTGAAACATAAAACACTCATTCAAAATCAGGATTTCAAAGCAAACCACAAATGAAATCCTCATTTACTTATAATCTGAGAAAAATCCAAGTGTGTTTGAGAATGGAATTAATAACAGTGACTACCTATTTAGTGGTGACACATTCAGTCATGAAAGAGTGACGTTTACAGCTCCTATGATGACAAGGAAACATGTATCAGCAAACAAAAAAAAAAATGTAAGGGCTGTTAAACTTGATTTAAACCGGTTCTGTTATTCTGACTTCATTTCACTTGTTCTAGACTTTGTCTGCTTCTTCTTCTTTTCTATCCCTCTGATCTATCAAAACAACCAAACACATCAGTGAGCTGGGATATCAAGATCTTTTCAAATCACTTTACCAATCATTGATGGGGAGATGAGGGATAATTGAAATGTGTCTTTAAAAGGAGGCTTGATGAAGGGATTTCATTGTGTTGTCGTGGTGACCATTTTGGCATCAAGGGATGAAAAAAGACCTTATAGACCATGATAGTGTCCTTTAAGGCTGCATAGCTTGTGTATAACCACACATGGAGGCATACGGTGGTAATAGTTCATGAATTTATGAATTTATTCTTTATTGTGTGTGTGTGTGTGTGTGTGTGTGTGTGTGTGTGTGTGTGTGTGTGTGTGTGTGTGCACGCACTATGTCTGGGCCAGCTGTAGCTCCTCCAGACCATGTTTGCCCAGGTGATATCTCGCCAAGTCTTTCCTGGTCACGAGTCCAACCACCTGTGCAGGATCACAAAAAAAGGAACAAAATGATGGTGGAACAAAATACATCAACCCACATTAGCTATGGTCTGTCTTCTGTTCTTGGTGTGCACCTGACTGGTATCTCATATGACATAGACACCAAGACGGACACTAAAGCAAATAAAAAACAAACTCTAATTTGGGAAAAGAACTTGACAAAATAATAATAATAATACATTTTATTTGTAGCGCCTTTCATGTCACTCAAGGACACTTTACAGAACATATAAAACAATAATAACAGAACACTATTAACAATTAAAATAAAAAAATCCAAATTCGATTAGATATACTTGGAGAAGGCAAAATCAGGCGAGTAGAATTGATTTCTTTTTAATATCCTTTTCTCTTGTATCAAAAGTAACTAGTGTGTCAATAGAGGATAAACTACGATCTGACCATAATTCTATTGGATTAAATTTTTCAATACTGGGAAACATATGTGGACCAGGATATTGGAAATTTAATCAAAGTCTTCTCGAGGATGAGGATTTTGTCTGTAAAACTAAGATATTCATAAATGACTTTTTTGCACATAACATTGGTACAGCAAAACCTACATCAGTTTGGGAAGCATTCAAATGGAGTTTTAGAGGACATGCAATTGCTTATTCTTCTTGGAAAAAAAATCAAATTAAAATGAAAGAACAAACTTTAAAAACAGAAGTAGAGCAGTTGACTCAAAGTATTGATAAGGTGGCTGATGCACCTAGAGATCAGTTAAATGACTTGAAAAATAAACAGGATGAATTATATGATTTAATAGAAAATCGCCTGTCAAGAAGTTACTATTATAAAAGAGCAGAATGGATGGAGAAAGGGGAAAAATGTTCAAAACTCTTTTTGAGCCTTCAGCATAGGAATTACTCAAAAAAAAATATTTCCAAATTAATTATGAACAATGGGGATGAAGTATGTACACAGACAGAGATATTAAATGAATTAGAAAACTACTTTACTAAGATATTTTCATTCCAGTCGTCACCTCCACTTAGCTCCCCAAACTTTTTCCCACAAATGTATGAAAGAAAATTAAGCAATATGCAGAAACAATCATGTGAGGGTCTGATTACTGAGGAGGAACTTCTTTTGGCAGTAATGTCATTTTCACCAGGGAAAACACCTGGTATGGATGGAATACCAATTGAGGTTTATCAGAAATTTTTTGACTTGGTTAAAGGACCACTGCTCTCCTGTTTTAATTTTTCTTATGGCGATGGATATTTACCTGATTCTCAGAAAGAAGGGCTTATTTCTTTGTTACTCAAGCAAGAACCAAGTGGCCAATATAAGGACCCTGTGAATCTCAAGAATTGGAGACCAATAACTCTCCAAGGTTATGATGCTAAGATACTTGCAAAATGTATAGCTCAGAGATTGAAAAAAGTGTTAACAAGTATTATTCATCAAGACCAATCAGGATTTTTACAGGGTCGTAATATTAGTAATAATATCAGACAGCTGCTGGAGATTAATGAAAATTATGAGCTGAATAACAAAGCTGGGTTAATTTTTATTGCTGACTTGGAAAAAGCCTTTGATAAGGTCAGTTTAGAATTTATTTTTAAAAGCTTAGATTTTTTTAATTTTGGAAACTCCTTAATAAACTGGGTTAGAGTATTATATAATGACACTAATTGTAAGATTCAGGCATGAAAATGGGTCAGGGGTTGAAAAGGTGAGAAGCGGGGGGGGGGGGGGTGAAGAGTGATTGAAGATAATTATTAGTATAATAGTATAATAAACTCTTAAATACAACGGAGTATGAGGGCCACATTAAGACAAAAAACGTTTTTAAATCTTAGACCAAAAAGTTATTATTTAGGAGAATAAAGTCATTAATAGGAGCATTTAGATGAATTGTACTTTAGTATAGTTTTCACAAACATGGAGATACTTAATCCTTTGGTACATGAGTGTTACACTGTCAGAACTTTAAAAAGAATATATAAGAAATGCTGCTTTTGTGGAGGGGAAAATGGCTGGAAATGGCTCCAAAGAGGCTAAATTCATCAATACAGCTGTTAATAGCAATAGCATAGGGCTTTAGTTTATCATATGAGTTTATCTGCCATGAGGTGTTGAGGTCTCTGCATGTGTAGGTTACCGACTTACTGTAATCATCAGGTCTTTCTCGTCTTTATAAAAACCTGCTCTATTTCGGCGAGTGTCTGTCTTCTTCTGTAGTCAAACCGCAAGATATCAAAATCTACCCGGTTACAGCAATGCTGCTTTTTGATTGGCTGTTCAGTAGATATACTTTATTTGATTGGCTTGCGCGTGGCACGCAGCTTCTGAACTCTCGGAGGAACTCAGTTGATTTCCACCTGTTACATTGTTACAGAAGTGCAACTTTGTGGACATCACCATGTTCATATGCGTGAGAAATACAATGTGTGGCGTGTGAACGGGTGGGAATGCGTGTGTCACACGCTGAATGCGTGAGACTTGAGAGCCCTGCAGAGCAGTAAACCCGAGACGCCCGCTTTCGCTATTTTAGATGGATCAAAACTTGGATTATTTCGCCTTGTTGTGTACTTTCAACCGCGCTCCCGTCAGGGGGGCTTTCTACGTCAGGGGTGCATTCTACGGCACAACACCGACGTGGATAAGTCCTGCTTCTCGTTCTCGCAGCTTTGCAATGCTACCACAGGCTCTCCAAGCACTCCAAGTGCACGTGAAGAATGTGCGCATGATTGGAATAATGGAACGCAGTTTGGCCTATGATTGGTTCTCGTCAGCGAAGGAGCCAGGAGGATTTGCTGACCGTCCAAGTGTCATTTAAAGGGCCGATTTCTGAAGCGCTCAGTTTACGTCAATCACATGATAATAAAAGAACAAAAAATGTTTTGGGTATTGTGATTCCAGAAAATTTAGAAGACCTGAGTATGCTGAACTATAATAATAGGCTGACAAAGATAGATAAGATTTTACAACCATGGAAGGGGAAAACATTAACACTTTTTGGTAAAATCACCCTAGTTAATGTCTTGGTTGGATCACAATTTATTTATCTTTTTATGTCCCTCCCAATCCCATCACAATCCTTCTTTAAGGGTTATGAGCAAAAGATCTTTAAGTTCCTCTGGAATAATAAACCAGAGAGGATCAAAAGAGGAGTCTTCTACAACAATTATGAACAGGGTGGGTTAAAATTACTGAATTTAGAGTCTCTCTGTTTTTCCCTTAAATCCTCCTTAGTTCAGAAATTATTCTTGAATGAAGACTGGTTTTCATGTAAGATACTGGAGAACACCCATTTACTGTTCCAAAAAAGATTATATCCTTTCCTACAGATTCAGCCAAATCATATAGATTGTGTGAATAAGACGATTGGAAATGTTTCCACCTTTTTAAAGGAAGCAATTCAATGCTGGCTGAGTTTTCAGTTTCATCCTCCAGAAAACCGTGATGAAATTTTACAGCAAATAATATGGTTTAATTCAAATATCTTAATTGAAGGGAAACCAATTTTCTGGAAAAATGTCTTTGATCATGGTGTATTGTTTATAAATGATATTGTTGATGAAGATGGGAAACTGATGAAGTATAGCCAATTTATTGAAATGTATGATATGATTTGTTCCCATCATTCATATAATCAGTTGATTTCTGCCATAGAAAGAGATTGGAAACAAAAGATTGATAGTGGGACGTCAAAGTTATTTGTTTGTCAGCCTTCTATAAGAAATGTAAGATGGTTAAAAGGAAATAAAATAAATGGAAATATGTATAAATTCCACTTAACCTCTAGATCACTAATGCTAACACCTTATAATACCTATAAAAAATGGGAGGATATTTTTGATTTTCCTATCCCATGGCAACATGTATTCAAGCTATTGTTCAAAACAACTGTAGACACATTTTTAAGATCCTTTCAGTTAAAAATCATTTATAATTTTTTGTCTACTAGAAAAATGCTTAAAATTTGGGGTATTATTGAGACAGATGAGTGTCGTTTTTGTTCAATGGAATCTGAATCAACAGTACATCTGTTTTGGTATTGTCATGTTGTCTCTACTTTTTGGAGGGAGGTTCAAAGAATGTGTATTGCTATGAAGATGTGTTTTACATGTGACTTCTTTTCTGTTATGCTTGGAGATGTTACAGAAACAAGCAGTTATATTATTAATTTAATTATTTTGTTGGGAAAGAGATTTATTTTTGAAGCTGACAGTGCAAATTCTTTGAATATCAAGCAATTTAAGATGTTTATTAAACGTCACTTTATTTTGGAGGGGTATACTGCTAATATGAAAGGGGATGTTGGACAGTATTTGGAAAGGTGGGAAGCATTTATTGAAGTGGAAGGCTGGCATTTAACTTAAAAAAAATGGAAAGCAAAACTTAGTGCACTGTTTGATGTTTTTTTAATTTTATTTCCTCCTACCCTTTATTATATTATTATTTATTGAATTTGCTGATGCACTGTATGTTTTATGTTGTAATGATGTTTTTGGTGTGTGCTTGTGTTAATTGTTTTTAATTAGCTTCGTTTGTTTGTTTTTGTGATTATTACTGTTCTGTCTATTGGTGGTTTATGTCATGTTATGTTATTTTTGTTCAAATAAAAAAAAATAATAATAAAAAAAATAAAATAAAAACAATTAAAATCAACATCCAAACCAAGATGAAAAATAAAGTAAAAACAAACTGAAACTGACAACAAACTGTTGAAAAGGAGATTGACTAGCAGAACATTAGCTAAAATAATTAGGACTACACATGGGTTACACAAACACAGACACACACACACTCTTACCCTGTTTGAATCATCTACCACCACCAGGTGTCTGAGTCCCAGAGCTCTGAACAGCTTGAACACACGTGGCAGAGATGTTTCCTGAGAAGAAAAGCCTCTTTATAATGTATTGCTACTTCAAAGTCCTTGTTTTGTAGTATTTTAGCAACCCTATTGGAGCTTTACATCTTCACACACACGTACGCATGCACGCAGACACACCACTGCTGCATTGCTCACCTTCTTCTTACTGTTTGTTCTTTCCCTCTATGTGTCTGCCTTGGTAACTTTCATATCAGCAGGATGTCAAAATACAGTCTCAAAATTAAATTCTCCCCCTCTTGGGATTCACTATTCTCTTCAGGTGAGCTGCCTGTAGATGCTTATTGCTTATAACAAAGCATATCAAAATGATCCGATTTAAATCCAAGCTTTAACAGTGGAAGAGCACAGCATGTGTGTGTCTCTGTGCTGCATGTTTTAAGACAGGTACAGTGAGGATGCAGAGACAACACAGATGGTGTTAAAGCACAGGCAGGTTAAACAACATGAGTTCAATGCTGAGTATTGGCTTGTCAGCTGCTCCCATCATGCCTTTACAGATGCTTCGGATGGTTGTAGGTGGTCAGGGGTTGTAATAAAGCCTGAGTAATCTGAGTAAACAACTTAAAAAATATATATATTATCAATTTATGAAAGCAACTAGCTGTATTGACATCCCCACTTTTTAAATGAGATAAAGAAGCAAATAAGAGTCAGAAACAGCTAAAACTAAAGCTGTCAGAGAAACCTTAAAGGCATCGACTTTTATCAGATTCAGTTTAACTCATACAGACTGGGGCACCTTATTCACATTATAAGATAAGCCATGCAACATCCTTCAAACTGTTGTAAATCCCTGATGCAGCACATCTGCATGTGTGTTTTACCTGTGGCACAGTGTAAGGTGTTGCATTCATGAACTCTGTGAGGTCCATCATACACTCCCTCTCATCCTGGGAAACATGGATGCTCTGGATCGGGGGGAAGCGGGGATAAGCATCTCTAAAGTCCTTCAGCTGGAGCTTCCTCTGAGTCAGTCGGGTTCTGGCCAACTCCACAAATACCTTTCAAGATAGAGTGGGGGAAATAATGATGGAATGCATTTAAAGCATTTTAATTATTATGGTTTGTCTGTTGCTGATGTTACCTTGTGCTTGAGGAGTACGATGAGCTGTGAGCGGAGGATGAGGCCGCAGAGCTTTGGTGCCTGTACAAGGGAGACCAGTCAATGCTTTAATTAATGAAACAACAATGGTTTCGCCTTGCAGCTCAACCTTACCGTCGTATCTATCCCTTAACACTACAGTATCACCAGGTTTGCGACCACAAGATGCCCTGGATGTACATTTTGCTGTAGTAGTAGCTACTATTTTTAGAACTTCATTGAATTTTTCCCTCAAGTTTAACTGAATTTTTTGGAGAATGTCAACTTAGAGGCAACAAAACAGCCCAGATGGTGGAGCAGGTGCCCAACGCACAGAAGCTATTGGGAAAAGTTCTGGTATGATGTGTTGTCTTATCGCCTCCCACTTCTCCTGTCTTTCTGCGATTGTCCGATCAAAAATTAAAGGTTCAAAAGCCTGAAGTACTTGGAAATAAAAAAAGGCCCCAAAACTTCAAGGCAAATGAAAAAAATGTCTAAGAAGGATTTATAAGGAAAAAATATGAAACAAAGCCAGAATACATTACCTCATCACCTAGAGTAACCTCCACAACGACTGGGAAGCCATTGTGATTGGTGGATGTGTTACTGAGGATGTCAACAATGGCTCCAACCTTCTCTATCCTGTTCAGACATGTGACTGGAGAACTCATCACCTCTCTGGACGAGCAGACAGGAGAAAAAAGTGTGAGAAAAACTTCAAGTTCAAAAACTCCAAGCTCAGGTAAAATTTGAATATCTGAATGCTGTAATTATCAGCAGAACTCAGTCAGAACTTATGTTTGACAGTTAATAAGAAATACAGCTCAGTCATGTCCTTCAATGTTTTGAACATGAAATACAAACAGAATCCATGTTACCTTGCAGTCAACCAATGTGAGGTGGCAGGAGCCTCCCAGTGCAGGAAGGGGACACTCTGCAGCTTGATGTGGATGTCGTACAGACCCTGAAGGAAAGAGACACATCAAACACAGAAGGCTTGTGTCTCACAGATAACTTTACAATACAATGCAACGTATACAGTTGTGTCTTACAGTATATCTGAATACAACTATGCCCAAGACAACCAAACTGGCACCATCAACACTCCACATTTGGTCACCATGGGCTCTATTTTCGTTTAGGCCCATGAGGCGACGGAGGGCAGCGAGCCCCGCGCAGTTGTATTTTCGTCTGGCGGAGCCCGACGTACGGCCAGTTTGGTATTTTCGTGGACTGAGGCGCACGGAGGCGAGCCGAGATCCACCAAGCTGGGCGTGGTGGCGTGGCAGGGGGAGGTGTCGACAGAATCAGCGGGCGCAGTGACATTTTCGTGCTCGCCACCGGCGTGTAAAGTGCGCTGAAAGCTCGCCGATTCAAACCTGGTCAGCTTTCAGCGCAGGCGGATCGCAGCTGGTCTAGTAGTATTTTGGTAGACCGGCGGCGTATCGGCATACGTCACCGATGCCTCACCGGCAGGTTTCCACAGTGTCAGGCACATTTTAGTGCAATAAATAATCATCAACAACTATTAATCTGAGTCAGCACATACATTAAGATCTGTATAGCTATGGCACGCGTTTGGACACACGACCTGACCGAATCAACACAGCTGAAACCGCATTAAATTGAATTAAATATCCAGTAAATAGACACACATGATGAAGTTAACTAGATATGTAATTCGTCTCCCTCCTTTTCTTTCTTCCTCTTCCCCTTATTTCTCGCGCAGCTCGACCTGGACACGTCTCCGTGTCCTCTCTCTGTCCTGCAGCAGCTGAACAGATGATTTGTTTCAGTGCCCAGATGCGTTATCTACTTTAAGCCGACATACGGATATTATGATATTCAGTTTTGTGAGTCAAATTTATTTTATATGCCAACATCTATGAAAGAAAGAGCCCCGCCACGGAGCGCAATGCGTCATTTACGCACAGATGGTTCCGATTTTAATGCCATTTTTGGAGTTTATGTTGTGATCTGTGCGCTCAACCCACCTTTGTCACATGAGGTTTGAATATGAGCAACTTTATGTGAGTGTCTTTATTTGTGGAAAAGGGTGTTTGTCTTACCAGTGGGTCCAAACTTACACACACCAAATCCATCTGTACTCATATGAGAGAGTGTGGAGGACGCCCAATGCAGCGCTTACAGTGACACTTGTTGAGGAGCTGCCCTTTGTCGCCATCTTGTGGCATAACTGTCTTCAGACATCTCTTGATCTCCTTGACTACTTCATGAAAATTGTAATACGCCTCGCCGGTGGCGGATTTAAAGGCAAGGAGAGGAGCTGATGTGATTGGTGAAAACAGGTCTCGGCTGTGTTAAACCCACTCCCCGCCCTCTCTCCTCCCTCGCCACGACTTACGCCGCTGGGAGGAGCTGAGTTAGGGAGGCGGGATACTTACGCCGGGCTGCACCGCTCACCAAAATACCAAATTGTGCTTGGGAACGCCTTGTCGGCGCGGCGGACCTGACTTACGACGCGCCTGCGGCACGTCTCCGGCGAGGCACGAAAATAGAGCCCCATGTGTTTGACATGCTTAGTATTGACTGATTTCCATACTAGAACATAGCAAGGTGACAGCAGCACTTTATTTCACTTTTGGTTCTTGACAATAGCGTATCAGAGGGTTCAAAGTTGAAATTTTTAAACAGCTGTCCATTCAAACTTTACAGAAGATTCCAGAAAGTATCAAATGATCACAACTGAAAGCTAACTAGCTTAGTGTAATGGGGACTGCAGCTGTGATTGATGCCCTGTTAGAGCCCAATTTGTAACAATGACCCGAACTGTAATAAAAAAATGAAACAAAACCCGAAATGTGATAACTGGTTGATAATGTAACAAGATGCTAAGCCCAAAAATGAGCATATATATATATATATATGTGTGTGTGTGTATATATACATATATATATATACACATATATTTACATACATATATATATATATATATATACACATATATACACTCACCGCCCACTTTATTAGGTACACCTGTCCAACTGCTCGTTAACACTTAATTTCTAATCAGCCAATCACATGGCGGCAACTTAGTGCATTTAGGCATGTAGACATGGTCAAGACAATCTCCTGCAGTTCAAACCGAGCATCAGTATGGGGAAGAAAGGTGATTTGAGTGACTTTGAACGTGGCATGGTTGTTGGTGCCAGAAGGGCTGGTCTGAGTATTTCAGAAACTGCTGATCTACTGGGATTTTCACGCACAACCATCGCTAGGGTTTACAGAGAATGGTTCGAAAAAGAAAAAATATCCAGTGAGCGGCAGTTCTGTGGGCGGAAATGCCTTGTTGATGCCAGAGGTCAGAGGAGAATGGCCAGACTGGTTCGAGCTGATAGAAAGGCAACAGTGACTCAAATAACCACCCGTTACAACCAAGGTAGGCAGAAGAGCATCTCTGAACGCACAGTACGTCGAACTTTGAGGCAGATGGGCTACAGCAGCAGAAGACCACACCGGGTGCCACTCCTTTCAGCTAAGAACAGGAAACTGAGGCTACAATTTGCACAAGCTCATCGAAATTGGACAATAGAAGATTGGAAAAACGTTGCCTGGTCTGATGAGTCTCGATTTCTGCTGCGACATTCGGATGGTAGGGTCAGAATTTGGCGTCAACAACATGAAAGCATGGATCCATCCTGCCTTGTATCAACCGTTCAGGCTGGTGGTGGTGGTGTCATGGTGTGGGGAATATTTTCTTGGCACTCTTTGGGCCCCTTGGTACCAATTGAGCATCGTTGCAACGCCACAGCCTACCTGAGTATTGTTGCTGACCATGTCCATCCCTTTATGACCACAATGTACCCAACTTCTGATGGCTACTTTCAGCAGGATAATGCGCCATGTCATAAAGCTGGAATCATCTCAGACTGGTTTCTTGAACATGACAATGAGTTCACTGTACTCAAATGGCCTCCACAGTCACCAGATCTCAATCCAATAGAGCATCTTTGGGATGTGGTGGAACGGGAGATTCGCATCATGGATGTGCAGCCGACAAATCTGCGGCAACTGTGTGATGCCATCATGTCAATATGGACCAAGCTCTCTGAGGAATGCTTCCAGCACCTTGTTGAATCTATGCCACGAAGAATTGAGGCAGTTCTGAAGGCAAAAGGGGGTCCAACCCGTTACTAGCATGGTGTACCTAATAAAGTGGCCGGTGAGTGTATATAATATATACAGCGGTTGAAAAGGTGAGAAGGGTGCGGAGGAAATACGTTCCGGTACACTGTACAACCCAACAATATATTGAGCTCTGTCCACCCATTGTGTTTCAGTGATCTGCAGGAGGCGCCAAAAACACTCCAAGTCTCTCTCTCACACACACACACACACACACACACACACACCACATGCATCTTGTGCTGGCCATGTTTTATTTAGAAACAAAGTTTACTTTCACAGAAGCTAAATGAGTTAGATGAGTCAGAGAGAGGTGTTCAAAACTGTTTGTATAAGGCCATATGAACAATAATAATTTAAAGAAAAAAAAAAACAGAATAAAAAAAATAAAGACTTTACCTCCTGCACTTTAGATCAATGTATGCCCTGCCAGACTGGAGAATAATACATGCAATTCCAAGAGATCCAATACCAAGTCCAATTGATCATTTTTTCTTTTTGCCTGGGACGCCAAGGTCTCCATGGCCTTTACGCTGAGTGGCCACATAATAATAGCAATAATAATGCATCAGATTTCATATAGCGATTTATCAGAGACCCTCAAAGCGCTTTACATTGGATACATCATTCATTCGCTCACACAGTCACACTTTGGTGGTGGTAAACTACCTTAGTAGTCACAGCTGCCCTGGGGCAGACTGACGGAAACGTGGCTGACATTTTGCGCCTACGGCCTCTCCGACCACCACCACACAACACTCACAATCATACACCAGTGGAGGACACACACTGGGAGCAAGGTGGGTTAAGTGTCTTGCCCAAGGACACAACGGACAGACTTGGGATAGGGGGAAACGAACCGCCAACCTTCCAGTTATATATATATATATATGTATATACATACATATATACATACATCTATATACATATCTATATACATACATATCTATATACATACATATATATACATATACATATATATATATATATACATATACATATATACAGTATATACATACATATACATATATATATATAAATAAAGTGAAGCATGGATAATGATACATTTATTGCACTATGATCAATGTGATCAGTAATATATGTTGGTTGAGGGGGACAGGTGATCACATCTATGCATGTTAGTGATAATTTCTATTTAGTGTTATTCCAGTGGGTCTTTTTATTTGGTTGACTATCTGTTTCTCTTACCTCTACAAAGTAGTCTCCCACTATCTTGGCAGTCATAAGGACAAGCATGATGGGAAGACCATATGTGACGTTTCCTGTTGCCTCCACCATGATGACGGTCAAACTGAGAGTCATCCTCACAATGCCACCTGTGAAGAGCTGGAAATTATTACTGGTGTTACACTTACAAGGTATTTGACAAAATACATACCTATCATGAATTAAAAACTGGAAGCCAGGTTTCTGTCTGTCTGCCCCAGGGCAGCTTTAACTACTAAGGTATTTACCACCACTAAGGTTTGACTGTGTGACTGAATGAATGATGTATCTAATGTAAAGTGCTTTGAGGGTATCTGATAAAGCGCTATATGAAAATGATGCATTATTACTATTATTATTATTATTATTATTATTATAAACAAAAGAGGCAAGACTCTTATTTATAGCCAGGGTAAGTGTCACAGTGCATAGTGCTCAGGATAACACTATATCTCCTGTTTTATTTCTTGTTCAGCTCTCAGCACACACAAAGGATAAATATACTCACCCAACTGAGCCGCTGCTCCAATCAGAGCATATTTACCAGGGTCAGCCCAGATCTAATAACACACAAACACACACAAAGGGAAGTCATAGTAACATGAATATTTGCTGAGTCAAAGACAAATCAGCTATCACATTTTATTTTCCTAAACTTTATTATCGAGTATTGAGATTGAAGAAACCTTGAAGACATTTTGGCAACCCTTATATGTTATAAGTTACACTTTATTCTCTTCTAAATCCTATTTATTTCAAGACAAGGTAATAAGAGATAAATTTCAGATTCAGCAATGTTGAGAACTGATGACAAGTATTCACAGTGGGTGTGTGACAATCACTTAATGTCAGGTATGTCTGTATCTTAACATCATAAATAAAAATCTGGTTCATTTAGAGAAGTCAGTTAAGTCCTCTGGATCTTAGGGTAATCAGCAGATTTTTTTCACAACAGAAAACATCAAAAAAAGAAGCTTTTTTAAAAAAAAAAAAAATCAGTAATAGTCCCAAAGTCCACCATACCATGCCCTGCTTTAGGTGGGAACTCATGACAACTTATAAGAACTCGTGGGAATGGAGAGGCATACTTTCTTTCAACCATCATTTTGCTTAGAGCATAAAAACACACAAGAACTTGCCGAGCCAGTGGAGGTGATTGAGGCCAGCAAGATCCCACACAGTCGTCCCCAGGCTGCTCCGATCAGAAGAGAGGGAATGAAGACTCCAGCAGACACCGCCAGGCCATACGTCCAGCATGCCAGGAAGAAATAAGTCAGAGTAAACAAACCCAGGGTCAAAGGATTGTAGGTTCCTTTGTGAAAGAGAGGAATTTGTCAGAGTATCAGAACAAAGTTTCCAGGGCCATAGGCTAAACAAAGGAGAAAATGGCTCCTACTGTACTAAAGCTGTGTGGCAGGCTTTACCTGGCTGGTTGTGGAAGAGACTTCGAACACTTCTCTCAGGAGTGTTAAAGAAGGCTGTGGCCATGGAGTTATATTCTCCATCCGCACAGAACAACTGCAGGACATAGAAAGAGACACAGACAATGAAAAGAGTGACAAAAAGAGTCCGGTCGAGACTTTGTTTGAAAAGACAGTTCTAATAAAACATTAACACTTCCCCTGCCATGCTTTCACTATAACACAATTGGTGGTACTGCAACACTCCATAAACAAATGGAGAAGCTCCACCGATAACAGAGAGGAGCCAGGTACAGGTGGAGACAAGAGCACCAAATATTTAGACTCGAACCATGTGTTTTCAAGGAGATTGCACCTTAACCTACTGACCTTTGTGTATTTATTTACATGAAATTAAGGGAAGAAGTTTGCTGCAGTTTATTGAGTTATTGATTTAAGAACTTCTGTGCCATTATCCTCTGTCTGAGGATGATGGGGGGAGCAGAACTGTGCTCAGAGCACTGGTATATTAGTTTTTAATAATAAAGAAAGAAAGAATGGAACAAGTTCGAACAACATGGGATTTTATTAATGAGAACTAAAGTGTTGTCATTTCAATATATTAATTAAATATTTATAAGAAAATATTTTGGGAGCTGAAAAGTTCACTAAATTTGGCTGCGGCTGGCATCTTTTCCATAAAATGCTGGTGGTGAAAGAGTTGGAGGTCAGAGATCATCTATTTGAAGACTTCATCCTCAGGGGACAAAGAACGTCTGTTTGTAATGGCTTCATGGTGGTGCTCTGAGGAAAATGCTAAATCACTAAAGTCTGCTGGATTCAACCTCTGGTGAGCATGAATATAAAAAACACTTAAAAACAATGTGAGCATTCACTTCCAGAGAGGCATGTTCTGAGTCTTCAAATGACTGTCCCTTTTGCAAACACCATGCAGTGCAAAATGTCTACATGTAAGTGCAACGATGCAGGACTCTGCCAGTTGGTATTTGTTGAATTTACTATTTGGACTAGAAAATGTCAGATGTGTGTGTGTGTGTGTGTGTGTGTGTGTGTGTGTGTGTGTGTGTGTGTGTGTGTGTGTGTGTGTGTGTGAATAGCGTATACCTGCAGTGGGTACTCCTCTGTGTGCTCTGGTCCCAGAGGCTGACAGTCATTGGAGAAGTAGATCATGGTGAATGAAACTGCAGCTGTCACTGCAGCAACCAACATGGCCTCCATCACTTGCAAACAGGGACGGTGGACATACCTGTGGCATGCACGCACACACGCATGCACGCACACACAAAAAAAAAAAAATTAATAAAACAAAACAACTGGTGGTGAACTGCATTAAGACTCTGATCAACCAGATACTTTCCAAATGGTGGTTTGTTGTCTCTGTGTGGACTTTCCAAACAATGAGGAAACGCTTTGTCTGCAAACTATGCTGGCATGCATGCCAACATGGTTGTTTATGCCTCTAGGTAAAGTCTTTGTAAGTGTGATGTGAAGTCAATCCATTGTTATTAAAGGTGATCCAACTACAGACTTTCAGATAACAAAGTTGTGTTTTTGGACACAAAGGACATGAGCAAAGAGTCCAGATGTTGCTACATTTACTTTGATGACAAGAGTTCAACAAACACGGTGTAAAAGCCCTCTGTTGAATGTTTTTACCACCACACTGTTCTAGTTGGGCTGTTTGAAGACCAGATGAAATGGAGTTGTCGTAAAGTAGAGCCGTTTCCCAATGGAGACCAAAAATTTAATTTAAAAACCAGTTTGTTTCTTTGTTTTCCTATATCAAAAAGAATACTGGGAAATGAGCTGCCAAGTGAAAAGAGGATTCAGGACATTTAACAGGTTTGTTTTTAGCCTGAGCTCCACCTGCAGATTTGACTGCACAGAGCCACCTTGACTGACAGTTGATGTGCATGCCCTAAATTCATTTTACAGGAGAAGTACCTGTTAACCTCTAGCCCAGGACACAAATGTGCTCAAAAGTACACACCAAGTTCGATGAGTGCATAACTTGTTATGCTGGCCCAACAGAGGCTGTCCCCAGCTTGAATGATCTGAACACAACTTTTAGAAATAGTATTAACAATAAAACACTTCCAGACAAGGAAGCAGGAACAACAGGTATATTAGCAGAAGTCTCCTCATGGTCATACCTGATTCTCTCTATTTAATGACAGTAATCACAACATGCTGACATTCTGAGACACTGTTTTAACAGCTCATGTGAAAATATCCTCAGCCTGCACCACACCCTGTCTTTCACACACAATAGCCAAGCCCTTATACAGTCTTGTGTTGTTTTTCTTGGCACACTGCACACTCGTCACCTGATTCGATTTTAAAGAAGTCCCCCAACATGGTTCCGCCTTGCTTTGAGTTCAATAGCACATGATCCAATTCTGAATCTTACCTGATCCTGAAGATGGTTAGCCAGTAGTTGAGGACGTTGAACAGAGCTCCTAGTAATCCACCTGCAGAGATGTATCCTTGTTTACAAAACAATGTTTACAACCAGAGCAACAAATACACCAATACTAATGCAAAAAATACGCTATCCAAGGACTATGGATATAGATTGTAGCTGAGTCACATGACGTCATCAGATATAACTGTGGTATTATCAAATTATTTCACCTATAGCTCCCATGGCGATAAACAGGGGAATCTCATAAAGGTTGTAGGCAACACTCTGGAAAGACAAAAAGTGGCATCATAGTATCTTTACTACAAAAACACAATATAATCACAATACAACAAAAATATAGAGTTATTAATATATCTTGTTTGTGACACCACTATTGATGTTTAAGGTCTTTCATTTGACAATCAGCCTTTGTTTAAGAGAATATTGTGAGTATAAATAAGTTTCATACGTCAGTCTCAAAGCGTCCAAAGTTGATGAGACCAGGGTTGGAAAGGTCTCCTGGGTTGTTGTGGTAAATACTGAGGAAGAAGTTCAGGGTGAAGGTGGAGATCATGGAGGCAAAGAACTGCATAGGAGACAGAAACAGGAGACAGAAACAGACATTATTTCCTACCCTCTCCCATCAAATCTGCTCCTACATTCTCTATCATATCTAAGTGTTGGGGATATAAGCACTCAAAGATGCTGAATGATAAGTCTATTATAGGTGACTTACAATCCTCCACGTTAGCATCTGGTTCCAGAAAGATGCTCCTTCCTCCAGAGAGAACAAAACACCACCTGTCAACCAAAGACATCCAAAAGAAAACCTTAGTCAACAACCAATAGCAGAGTTTTGTGTGAAGGCAGTGTTATCAAATCCTCAGTAAGGAAAGTTGCTAGTGGCTGTCATAAAAGTCGCTAGATGACGCCATCGCCTAATCTGCATAATGTCTCAGTCAAATGCATTGCGGGGTGTCTGTATGTATCTGTGTTTTTGATGCACACCGGCTACCCGTTGAGAACAGTAACATCGATATCTGCTTTCATGTTAGAGTCTCTAAACTCCAGATAAAGTCGCTAGATTTGTCGATTTTTTTTTTTTTTTTTTAAATAAGTCGCTAGGGGGGTCCGAAAAGTCACTAAATCAAGCGACAAAGTCGCTTGGTTGGCAACACTGTTTGAAGGGCTGATGTCAGGTTGGCTTTTAAGTCCTGTAACATTTTCTGAGTTGATCTCAGATTTAGCCATGGAAGAATGAGACATGCTTTTAGGAGCTTTTCTTAACACCACAGAATAACTATCTTCACCGACCAGTCATATTCAAGAATACATCCTTAAATATGGATACAGGCAAGGCTGAGATCCTGGATGTACAGGATTTGGTTATCATGATGAATCAGTGGTGACATAATCTTATCAGATCAGTTCATGCTTGTGTCCAAACAAGCATCTGTGCCACAGATATCTTTTCCAGCCACTCCTCAGATATCAGGTTAGCAAGAATATGATATGAAAGATGACTTGGAGGAGTTTTTTATTCATTTACCTGTTTATTTAATTTGGATTGCACTTATAAAACAACCTGGCAAATAGTGGAGTCCCTAAGCCCAAAAAATAAGCTGTAAACTTCAAGTCATGCTACAAATGTTCCCTTTGGTATGGAAGTACCTTAGGGGTCATAGGAAACATTTTATCCAAAGAGACAAGTTAGATCACCCTTCAATTTTTTTTAATAGCCATTTTAAAAATGGCCGCCGACAATAAACCGCCAATACACCAGACCCCGTATCTTTGCTTCTGTTAGAGCTATAATCATAATATTGGTGTCAAAGTGCACATTTTTGGGGTCTAGGAATTCAAGTAAATAAGTTTCAATGTAAAAAACCCAATGCATCATTAATTACCATGACAACGGGGGGTAAAATATGCAAATTTCATGAACAAATGTAAGTTTTGACAGGGTAACTTACCCCCCCACCCCTCCCCCTAAACTGAGATTTACTGTTCCTTTGGCATGGAAGTACCTTAGGGCCATAGGAAACATTTTATCCAAAGAGACAAGTTAGATCACCCTTCATTTATTTTATAGCCATTTTAAAAATGGCCGCCGACAATAAACCGCTAATACACCAGACCCCATATCTTTTCTTCTGTTGGAGCTATAATCATAATATTGGTGTCAAAGTGCACATTTTTGGGGTCTAGGAATTCAATTAAATAGGTTTCAATGTAAAAAACCCAATGCTTCATTAATTACCATGACAGTGGGAGGTAAAATATGCTAATTTCATGAAAAAATGCAAGTTTTGACAGGGTAATTTACCCCCCCAATTTACTTTTTCCTTGGTATGGAAGTATCTTAGGACCATAGGAAACATTTTATCCAAAAAGACAAGTCAACCATGTCTGTAGTCATTTGAAAGGGGAGAAGCTACTGAATCGATTGGCATCAGTCTTTCCAAAGACTACATTACCCAGCTTTGAAAAAAGCCGGGTGTAAAGTGTTCGGTAATCTTCTGTATTAAATAGGAAAGTAATACAAACCTCAAACTGAACCTCAAAGTGTCTCAGATTTTCTGTCACCTCTGATTTCATCCAGCTGTCACAGACCCTGGTATAGAATTCATGTTTTGTGGCAGCAACTGGCTACGAGAGGTGTAACACTCAGCAATCATACAGACAGATACAAATGCAGTCAGACAGAGACACATAGGGCTCTATTTTCGTGCCTCGCCGGAGACGTGCCGCAGGCGCGTCGTAAGTCAGGTCCGCCGCGCCGACAAGGCGTTCCCAAGCACATTTTGGTATTTTGGTGAGTGGTGCAGCCCGGCATAAGTATCCCCCCTCCCTAACTCAGCTCCTCCCAGCGGCGTAAATCGTAGTGAGGGAGGAGAAAGGGCATGGAGTGGATTTAACACAGCCGAGACCAGTTTTCACCAATCACATAAGCTCCTCTCCTTGCCTTTAAATCCGCCACTGGCGAGGCGTATTACTATTTTCGGGAAGTAGTCAAAGAGATCAAGAGCTGTCTGAAGACAACAATGCCACACGATGGCGACAGAAGGCAGCTCCTCAACAAGTGTCACTGTAAGCGCTGCATTGGGCATCCTCCACACTCTCTCATATGAGCACAGATGGATTTGGTGTGTGTAATGTTGGACCCACTGGTAAGACAAACACCCTTTCCACAAATAGACACTCACATAAAGTTGCATATATTCAAACCTCACGTGACAAAGGTGGGTTGAGCGCACAGATCACAACATAAACTCCAAAAATGGCATTAAAATCGGAACCATCTGTGCGTAAATGACGCATCGCGCTCCGTGGCCAGGCTCTTCCTTTCATAGATGTTGGCATATAAAATAAATTTGACTCACAAAACTGAATATTATAATATTCGTATGTAGGCTTAGAGTAAACAACTCATCTGATCACTGAAACAAATCATCTGTTCAGCAGCTGCAGCTGCGTGAAAAATACGAGGAAGAAAGAAAAGGAGGGAGACGAATTACGCCAAACGCGCTCATCAGATCAGATATAGATCAGAATATATCGATATAGATCTAAATGTATGTGCTGACTCAGATTAATAGTTGTTGATGATTATTTATTGCACTGAAATGTGCCTGACACTGTGGAAACCTGCTGGTGAGGCATCAGTGACGTATGCCGATATGCCGCCGGTCTACCAAAATACTACTAGACCAGCTGCGATCCGCCTGCGCTGAAAGCTGACCAGTTTTGAATCGGCGAGCTTTCAGCGCATTTTACACGCCGGTGGCGAGCACGAAAATGTCACTGCGCCCGCTGATTCTGTCGACACCTTCCCCTGCCACGCCACCACGCCCAGCTTGGCGGATCTCGGCTCGCCTCCATGCGCCTCAGTCCACAAAAATACCAAACTGGCTGTATGCCGGGCTCCGCTAGACGAAAATAAAACTGCGCGGGGTCCGCCACCCTTCGTCGCCTCACCGGCGAGGCACGAAAATAGAGCCAATAGAGTACATAAGAGGCTGTACCATTATTCTTTTCTTTTTTCTTTTTCTTTTTTAGGGGGGCATTTTTAAAGTCACCTTTTTGACACTTATTTTGTTCATTAAATGTGCATATTTTACCCCCATTGTGAGGGTAATGAGAAGACTATATATTTTTTAGTCTGGAGACCTTTTCATATGGATTTCTTGACCCCAGAAATGTACACTTTGACACTAATATTAATATTATAGCTCTCACAGAAGCGAAAATATGGGGTCTGGTGTAATAGTGGTGTATTGTCGGCGGCCATTTTTAAAATGGCTATTGAAAAAAATTGAAGGGTGATCTAACTTGTCTCTTTGGATAAAATGTTTCCTATGGCCCTAAGGTACTTCCATGCCAAAGGAACAGTAAATCTCAGTTTAGGGGGAGGGGTGGGGGGGTAAGTTACCCTGTCAAAACGTACATTTTTTCATGAAATGTGCATATTTTACCCCCCGTTGTCATGGTAATTAATGATGCATTGGGTTTTTTACATTGAAACCTATTTAATTGAATTCCTAGACCCCAAAAATGTGCACTTTGACACCAATATTATGATTATAGCTCTAACAGAAGCAAAGATACGGGGTCTGGTGTATTGGCGGTTTATTGTCGGCGGCCATTTTTAAAATGGCGATAAAAAAAAATTGAAGGGTGATCTAACTTGTCTCTTTGGATAAAATGTTTTCTATGACCCTAAGGCATACCAAAGGGGACATTTGTAGCATGACTTGAAGTAAAATGTGTCTTAGTGCCCCAACTAAAAGCCTTTTGGTCAATAAAAAGAACCACAACAGACTTGAGACTTCATTCAAGAGAACTAACCACTACCTCTAGTGACCAAGAACTTCCTATAAAGTTGACCTTTGACCCGGCAGGGCCAAAATTTCATGCATTTATTTATATTCTGTGTTAGGAAAAGGTTTAAAAAAACTTTGAGTATTTACTCAAGGTTTTTTGCTCAAGTAATCTCCAATTTTGGTCTTTACTTACAGCATTCAAATCACTTTATTTAATTTTGGCATATCTGAGAAATAACTTTTACAAGGATAAAAAGAAAAAGGAAGCTTCAGCTAAAGTATTTAGATTTTCCCCCAAATCATTCTTAATGTTGTCATTTTCTTCATCTAAATCAAGGGTCAAAGGCACATTGTAATTAATGGTTTCAGGCTATATTAATGAAAATAGCAGCAAATAAAAGGCTTTAATCGAAACCAAGTTAAAAGAGGTCAGAGTCTTAAAATGTGACTTTTCCAGCCATTTAATATCCTGATACTATTTAATTAAATACATCCTTTTGTATTAGAGCATAATGAAAATTTACTAAAGTTTATTTGGCCTAAAAATACATATAAATGGTAGGAATATTGTTTCAGTACTTTTAGCTGTCAAAAGCTTAAGTGGCATCAAAGCTTCTAATAAAATAACGTAATCAAGTCCTGAACAGCTTCTGTGTGTTCACTAAACTAGGATTACTGCTTACAACAAGTATAGATTATATCTGAGGTTGTCAAATCATCAGACTTCATTCTCTTCAAAAACTCTGACTGTAAACATGAAGCTTAGCTGCTGTGTTCACACAGCCCTCAATCTGCTTCATCAATTATCACAGTGATACTGCCAAGCAAGGTGACAGTACACCACTTTTATAATAACAAGCACCATGGGCATTTTAACAAGCGCTTCACAGGGAGTTTCCGCACAGTTTGTCTTTGTCTCCAGTTTGGGTGTGCAGCCATAACAAAGCAGTGTTGCTCACAAGTGGTTGAACTGCCTACACATAGATTAGTAACAAAGATTAGGATAATACTGTGCCGTGCTTTTTTACCAACTGGTGCTCCAAAAGCAGCTGAAACTCCAGCAGCAGCTCCAGCAGACACAAAGTCACGTTTTTCTGTGTCTCTCCGGAAGTATTCAAAGATCTACAAACACACACACACACACACACACACACACACACACACACACACACACACACACACACACACACACACACAGTTGTCACAGCTCTAAATACCACACTGAATACAACATTTAAGGCCTTATCAAGAGCTGCTTTGTATGAAGAAAAAAATCAACCTAAACATTTAAAGCATAAGCAGCAAAAACTAAGTGAAGGTGGTATGTTGGTAACTGACTGACACAAACACAGAGAATAGATGAATACATAATATTAACCTAAAAAACAGACACATACACACAAGGCATGACCTCAGCTCACACACTGACCTTAAAGTCTCTCTTTAAAGAGGTGCTCCTTCCCTGAGACACTCCTGCAGCAACCACAGCACCAGAGTGGATCATGGGACCTTCCTAAAGGGATTGTGGGTAAAAGGGAGAGCAGATGTGACATGGGGTTCTGGAAATGTATTTTTTCAACTCCATCAATACACCTTTTAATGCAACCATTATTATGATCATGAATCATAAACTGCCCAAATCATGATACAATGCAATACAGTATGACACAATACAGTATAATACACAATACAATGTGATAGGATGTAATATGAGCTGATGCAGTACGATACTGTCGGTTACAGCTTAGGACAGTACAGTAAGGTGCAGGGTGTTATACTCAACATCACTGACTGACCATTATTTTGAGGGTTTAAGAAACTCTGTTTATGTTCAGCTGTGGAAGGATACACCTTATAAATCTGTGATTTGTGATGCTTTTCCTTTGCCTTTATTATTCCAAGTGCAAGTGTGGAGACACCTTGTGAGAAGTGTATAAGTGCTGAGAAGGATGGTCCACTAGCTAACTGATGGTGGATGGCAATCTTATATGGGTAAAAATGGACATATGGGTCATTCCATGTCAATTCAACCAAGAATCGCCACTCACGTCACAGATTTTGATGAAATTTGGTGGAGTGATTGGCCTTCAGGAGAAACTGTGAGAGCTCAAATATTTTTGTTCAAAGCCATCTAATTAGTGAGATAGGGGCTAATGAATTTTTGGCTAACTAGCATGACATGCATTACAAAAGTGTTCATATCTCTGGAAGTATGGCACCTAGAGAGCTGATTCAGGTGTCATTTTAAAGCTCTCTTCAAGTTCTATCTTTTTGTTTGTTTAGTTCAAAATGCTTTTTTGAGTTTTTTCATTTGTATGTTATCCCATATTTATATGAAAAATGGCTAGAATAGCTTATTTATGCTCAGTTTTCCATCGCATTTCATTTCTATTTGCACCTATATCCAGAATATGAATGATCTTAGCTTCATGGGAGAATCATTTGGGCATACCTGCATGTCCTGGATCCTAGGGTTGACAAATAACTTCTACCTATGCACCCTGAAATTTTGTTGCGGGTTTCTCTGTGAAGTATTCCAGGCTATTCATCCTGAGCCCTTTCAACGTTTCCTTTATACCTCAAAAGTACTTGGCATGGTGATCAAGCTTTGTGCAGCTTTTCGATATTGTTAGTTTGTCTCCAAATAGGAAAGAGTGTATGAACTTCAAAGAGTTTGATAGCGTCAGTGTAAGGAACGATGGTTCCCCAGTCGTCTAGGTCTTCTGGCTTTCAGTACATGCAAATATTTGAGAAAGAGCATATCAGGAGAGCTACAGTAATTAGCAACCATTCCAAAATATACTAGAACAAGTTGGTCAAGAGGAGAGCAAAGGAGCCATGTAAGGACTGTAAAATAATTTCTCTTGAGTAGTGAATAATGGTGCTCTGTTGCCCTGAGTCTCAATTTCTTGATGCACTTTGGAGCAGAGGCAAATCGGGTAAGCTAAGAATGAGCTGGCACTTAAGCTACCATATTACTGTATCAAGGAAATTGACCAAGAGTGAATAATAAAATCTGGATTCCCGCGAGCAAGTATTGGATGATACCATACTCAAGAGAAATTATTTTAATAAAATTATTAACAAAAGTACTTCAAAAGTGTGCAGGGTGCATAGGCAGAAGTTATTTGTCAACCCTAGGATCCAGGACATGCAGGTATGCCCAAATGATTCTCCCATGAAGCTAAGATCATTCGTATTCTGGATATAGGTGCAAATAGAAATGAAATGTGATGGAAAACTGAGCAAAAATAAGCTATTCTAGCCATTTTTCATATAAATATGGGATAACATACAAATGAAAAAACTCAAAAAAAGCATTTTGCACTATGAAGAAGTAATATTTTACACAAGCAGGCAAGCTGGGCTGATTCCAGATGAGGTCAGGACTGTATAATGTGCTAAATATGGCGATTTTCCACCTAACGTACCACGCATTTTGACTGATTACTCAAAAAGTTATGGAATGCCCATCCTGAAACTTGCAGGGATGCTAGTGGACATGAAAGTCTTTCTTAAGTGTGAATATGAAGAAAATTGAAGGACGCGCGTTTTTTGCTATTTCCAATTTAAGTTTTTGGTCTTTTTTTTTTCTGGTCTAATTTGGGAAAAACTGTTATGAACAAAAAGATAGAACTTGAAGAGAGCTTTAAAATGACGCTTGAATCAGCTCTCTAGGTGCCATACTTCCAGAGATATGAACACTTTTGTAACGCTAGTTAGCCAAAAATTCATTAGCCCCTATCTCACTAATTAGATGGTTTTGAACAAAAATATTTGAGCTCTGACAGTCTCTCCTGAAGGCCAATCACTCCACCAAATTTCATCAAAATCTGTGACGTGAGTGGCAATTCTTGGTTGAATTGACATGGAATGACCCGTATGCTAAAATAGCATTAAGGGGAATGCTGGTGGTACATCCTCATTTGCAAAATATAAACCCACTGCCACCAAGTCTGGACACCACTCAGCTTCAGATCTAAGACATAATGATGCTGAACATAATCACTCACAAGCAGGTAACAACCTGAAATACATTTGTTATCCCACAGATTCAAATCTTCACTTAACCAGATTATCACCTCAAAATTATCGTGACCATAAAAAATCACAGTAATATGAACCCGGTATTTTTATAGAATTTGAAAAGAAAAAACACAATCTGTCAAACTGAGGAAAGGCAAAACAAAGATGGAGCAACACATTACTTCATAAACGTAATAAACACAGTGACCTTACATGCCATCAACTATTTCCAATAATATTCTAATCTATGATTTGTCATCAGCCCTTTGACCCAAACTTCTTTAGAGAGGACGATGCCTCATTCAATGATTTTTTTGTCATGCTTTTATATTGATATTTATTCTCTTGTCTTTAGGTTGCTTAATTTCTTGCATTGCCAAATGATGCTTTTATTTGGAAGTTTACAACTTTACGTAGAGCAGAACCTATGGACCTAGATGAAAAAAGTCAAAAGAAAGGTGAGAAAGTATTCATATTAAATTGATGAGTAAACCGAAGAGCCACAAGCATTAGTTTCTTTTAAAGACAGACTGTAAATATAATTCAGCATGTGATTTATATCTGTCACAAACCACCCAGTTTATCAAATTGTTGCACTGCACCACCAGTAAGATTAAACATCTAAAATGGAAAACCAAATTTAAAAACCACAAGTGAAGTTTCTACCAAACATCAGATGAAAATGACGATCCCACATTAAAGGCTGTACTCAGAGTCTCCCTTTTCGCTCAATAAACTGTTACCTCCTTGTTTTGAAATGTGTTGTTTCACAGGTATCACAGTTCATGTCAGACACCTCTGGAAAGTTTAAAGCCCAGAATTCCAGAAGAACCACATCTCTAGTTCCTGCTTCTGAATCAGCATCAAATGCTTACCTTTCCAACTGCAAGACCACCAACCACTGAGCAGATAACCCCGAACACTTTCACCACCAGTGTCTGGGGAAGACAGACAGGACATGTAACAGATATTGGTGCTCAAAAGAAGTACTGAGTAGTGTGCTAGTGGGAGTGCATGTGTTTTACCTTAAGCCGAACGACCCGAGGAACCTTGACCCCATTTAGGTAACATTTAATCTGAGGAATACCACTTCCTGCTGCTATAGGCTGAAAGAAGTGGGCGAGAAAAGAGAGTTATAACATATAAAGACCTATGGCGATAGTTGCAACAGGACAAGTATGTGAGGACACGACAAAACCGGTGTCATGATCACTCACATAAACATCTGTGACATGATGTGGTGTGGAGAGCTGACAAAGCAGACTGTCTGACTCAGACTCAATACAACAATCTAGTTACAAGAAATCATCCAATCTTTCGTTTTCAACTCTGCAAATGTTTGATGTTTCACCATTTTGGAGGGACCCAGTAAGTTCTCACTTCCATTTGTATTTCAATGACCTGCAGTTCAAACTGAGTGGGAAGCTTGTGTGAAACTTAACTCAAGCTTGAGGGAGAAAGAGAGGAAGAGAACTAAAATAGGGATATGAGTTTTGTTTCTAGAGGTTAACATTTAAACCAAACAGTCACGTTTTCCTCCTTTGGTCTTACCTCAAAAAATGCTACAATGATAGATCCAATCATCACAATGGCAGAGTTGAGGACGGCCCAGAGGATGAGAGAGATGGAGAGGCCACCCACTTCTGTGAAGTTCTCTATGTCTGTGAGGGGTCAGAGGTCAAGGAAATATGCTGTGGCACTTCACAAGCATTAATGAAAGACAGATTAACAAATCAACCACCACAGGTATGACAGTTATGGATCAAAAGGTGAATCCTCTTTGATAAAATTCACAAACTACATTATTAAAAGACAAACTGAACTATTTAACCACGTATTGGACAAAGCAGGTTTTAGGTTGGGTTAAAGGTTCACATTTTCTTCAGGATCTAACCCTGTAAACTGCTACATAAGCTTAAACTAAATACATCGAATAGAAAAAAAAGCACAATATGAAAAAAGGCTGGAAGGTTGTTTGGAGGTGGTAGTTTTTGGATCAATTCAGCAGAGTTTTCAATTAATTATTGATGTCTGACAGTTAATATTTCCAAAGATTGATTACAGACACAAAGTTTCCTTTGAATTTGCATCCTAGTATGATCATGGACTAACAGCGCAGGACCTTTTGGATGTGCAGAAAACACATTTTATACATTGACATCAGATTGTGACTGATTCTGTTGGCATGTCTGGAGATTTCAATGAAGTTGCAGGGATGTGTGTTGTGCATATGCACACTGTGCCTTGCTAAGTAGGAAGATACATTCGTTACAAAAAATTAATTCTGCTGCAGTGTGATCACTGCAGATATTGAACTAATGCAAACCCACCCGCTATGATCAGACTTAGAACTGACCTCACATCCTGGATGGTTACAGTTTGTTAGCAGCTTGCTAAGTGTAGCTTGTTCAGGAGCTTAAGCATCTCTCTGTAACCTGGGCAGATGTCTTCTGAAGTTGGAGTTCATAGACATCTACTTCTCATTGATTTGTTTACATATCCAGCATGTTACACTACTCCTGTTTTGCACTTGCTGTAAAATCTTTGAAAGCTATGCATATAAGGAGACGGCATATGAGTAGGCATGAAGATGAACACATGAGCCAGTCCTCACTTCGAACTGAGTAAATACCAGAGCCTTGGAGAAAAAAAATTAACTAAATTAAATAAAAATAAAAAGTAATTTTTCAGTAATAGGTCTGAGTCCACCTCTCTGTCTTAGGTCTGGCTCAAGACAGAGACCTGGACTGAGCACTACAACACTGCCATTTGTCAAAGCTGGCTAGTGTTTAGCACAAAACCCAAGGATACTCTGTTTGACCACTTGGTATTTGAACCCTGCCAGTTCCTCTACTGCGATGTCTATGAAACAAGCAATAAGTCCAGTGAGGAAGCCAATCAGACCACAGACAACCCAGCGGCTAATTTCTAGACAACGAAAACCCTAAAAACACGAAAGAGAAAGAAGAAGACAGGAGATACAGGAGAGACAAGGGGTTCAATACTATATACAGCATACAATCTGGAATAAGTATTAGTCCAGGTATTCCTTTATCTTCATACCATGTGACTCATCCTCCTCTCCTCCTCTAGAAAAAGCTGGTTCTCGATGTTATCATAGTCCAGACTCTGGAGAGACACAGGAGACACTTAACCCAAATAATTTGTCAATCATACTGTGTAGTTACTGTATGTGTGAATGCCTTGTAGTTGACACATACTAAAAAAAAAACAGAGTTTGCATTGTGTACTGTGCATAGCTTTTTGGAACAATGCCAACAGTTTCACAAAAAAAAAATAGAACACAAAGCTGATTTTATCAAATGTTGCAAGTTTTAAAACTGATTACTGCATTGTTTGTTTCTAAGAAATGCTGTTTGGTCTTAATGAACTACAATGAATTGTCTGTATCTTTGTGTTATTTTTGTATTATTTATGTTTATTTAGAAAGTACCAAACTAAATATTACTACATGAAATCCTTTTTCTCATGCATCATACGCATATCTGGAATCTGTTTGAGTAGTACATTTTTACCTCATATTTTAGTGACAGTAGCTTCTCATTATGAGGGATCTCTTTTGGCCGCCCTCTCAGAGAGTCCTGCAAAAAAAATCGCAGAAAGAGCAGGGGTCACCACACCAGCACTGAGCCACATGACCTCTAACCTTTTGATTCATGCGAGGAACTAATCAGGTGGGATTTTTTTCCAGTTAAATCAGCAGAGATCACAGTATTCCACACTACATGTTTATAACATAGTTTAATGCCTTTAGAAGGAAAAACTGGAAAAATTGGACAGGTGAGATTTTTTGTTAGTGATGGATCAGTCATCTGAGTCATCTCAGAGATCAGTTTAGAAGGATGGAAGATGCAGTGACTCTAAAAACATACCAGTGTTTCCTCCAGAATGTAAAGCGCAAAATAACCACAGCTAGGACATTCTCCTTGGCATTTTTCATAAAGGAAACACTGGTACAGAACAGTAAATTCTGACATGCACACAAGCCAGCTACATGCAAGTCAAAAGTGCTCCAACAAAGCCTCTGCTACACAACTGAGCCAGCCACACAAGATAAGCCAATGAAAGCGATAACATGTGAAAGCCTACTGACCAAAACATGATTAAAACATGTTTAAGGCCATAAACAATCACACTAATCACATGCACAGCATCACATTTGCATCAGCCAGTGATGATAAAACTGGATCAGGTTGTTTCTGTCACAGAGGAGGAGGCCTCATGTTCATGTTCATGGTTTTATAACTGACACAAGGCAAAGGTTTCTTCCCTGTTTTGGTTTTAAGCTGCATCTAAAGCCCTGACTTTACATAAATTATTTATGTTTATTGTGGCATTTATGGGACTTTTTGTTTGCTTGTTTGATGTTCCTATCACTGTGCTGAAAGCTTTACAAATCTATGTGATTAAACTTCATTTAGAAATACATAAATTTCAGTCTCAATCAATGATTTTGAGTCTGTCTCCATACCTGCTGTACAGTTAAAAAAGGATGTAAATGTTTTCCTTCAAAACAAATGTTTCTTGTCACGGTAGACAGTATATTCATTTCCTTCTGACTTCTGATTTTAAAAATAACTACATGACCCAGAATTAGCTTGTGCATGCCCAAGCAGCTGTTTTTAGAAAAACCTGGTGGTGCATAAGTTTCACCCTGAATCAATCTTTGACTTCCCCATTTCTCTGGGATCAAGCCCTGCTGTTTGTGGGAAGAGTTGTGAGTAAAAGATTCTGCTTAAGCAGAGTGTACACTCTACCCTATAAAACCTACTCAGATTTCTGTACATTTCTGTACAGAAATGTATAAAAAGAAATGTATATAAATGCTATGAAGAATCTGTCGTTATAAGCTATTTTTCTCCCCCATCAGTGTCCATTGAATTACATCAGTTTTTAGTTGCAAACACTAAATGGCTGAGCAGTCAAGGCTGAGCACATCATCCATTCATTATTTGCAATGTCACACAGAGGAGGCCAGCAGAGGATTTCCAAACATGTGCCTTTTATGCACACTGCATGACTCGGCTGTCTCTGTGCCAAATGGGCAATCAGCAGCTCTCTACTGTATCTGACATCCTTTTTTTTTTCGATTGAGATTGTGTAATGTCAAGTGATGTCTGAATACTAAAGATTTCTCAAGTGCCATCCCACCCATCTTGCCATGAGTATACACCGCTGTAAATGCCCGCTACATGTTGCTTAGTGCTAAAATGTAATCTAAAGCTTTTTCTCGTCCCTTCTCCTTGATTAAGTTGTAGAAAGATGGAGTTTTATTTGATTCTGAATGAACAGACACTTATTAAAAGTCTAAAATAAAGATCTGTATGGAGTGATGATCGAAAGAAACGACAGACAGAGAGAATTGGTGACTTTTGTTTAGGCTCAAACTTTACCTCCTCTGATGTCATCTCCTCCTCCAAATCCACCGTGCTCAGTCTGCCTATATGAAATATATTCCCTCCTCCAGACAGCTACAGACACCACAGACACCAACAGAAATATATGTACAAATTTTGCTGTGTGTAGCTTATGTTTTGACATCACACAGATGGTTGTGTCCAGCGGAACTGAATCAGAGTAATGACGTACATGGAGTATGAAAGGCACCAATATGATAGATGCAAGAATTCTGCTGAATCTAATAATAAAATATAACTAAAGGTTGAACGTCCACAAACCTTAACTACAATTTCTGAGACTCTTCCTCTTTAGTTTACTGAAGCTTCTGCGAGAAACTTTAAAGTGTTGTTCACTTATGGCATCCCAATCATGGTACATTTGATCTCTTTGCTGATCCTCTATCTGTGTTGTTACATTTTGAAATGAAAAATCTCATCCTGCTTTCTTTACAGTCAAATTTCTCTCTCAGTGTGAAATGTTTTGTTTCTGCAGTCTGCTATAACACACTCCATATTCATTTCAATTTGTTTCTTAGTCAGTTGCAAACTCATTGGATATTTAAAGAATCAAATGCAAACAGGTCACTTTTATTGGTCCTGGTGAGACAGGAAGTCTGCGGGAAAAACGAAGCTCCATTTTCTACTGTTGGCTACAGTCCTGACTACTTTCAGTCAAGAGACAGCATCTATCATTGCTCATCATCTCATTGTCAGTTTAGCATTATAATTCTCTTTCAAACTTGTGTCTGCAGCTCCATGGTATTTGGTTAAAAAGTGTACATTGTTGTATACATTTACATCCTAAGCCTGAACTTGAGTGACTTTAAATAGTCGTTGTGTCCTGACTAATTGTTTCCAGTACTGATGAAGCTGACTACTAGCTGACTACTGCTTCTTTCTGTGACCTATTTACTGGTCCCACTAACAAAGTAAGTACATCATGCTGGTATTTGTATGAACGTTAGTGTAATCAAAGTCCAGCTGCCAGACTCCGTCTCATACAAAAGCCCTTTGATGAAGAACACACACCAAAACACTTGAAGTACATAAAATGATACATAAAAAAAGACTTTCAATGTGACAATGCATTCAAAGTCATTCTCGGCATACTTGATTCTTTCATGCCATTTTACACGTCAGATATTTGATATAACATATAACATGATGTTTCTCAGTGTTTGTGTAACGGCTCTCTCAGGCTAACTTTAGCTAAGACGCTAGCTGTACCTGTCTGGACAGTCTCGGCTCTGCGCCGTTCAGCAGCGGTGTCCCCTCCCCCGGAGCCCCCGACTCGTCGGCCCGGCTGGACCACGATACTTTCTTTGTGATGTTTGCCATGGTTGGCTCCAGTCGCTCGCCCCGTCTGGTGCTAATTTACTTCATCAAACGCAGTCGTTTGCTAGCCAAATGCTGTTATTCCTCAACTCCCCATGATCATCCCTGTAACTCGTGACGTTTAGTAAGGGTCGTGTGCAGGGCCAAAACAAAACCCCAACCTCTTTGTCGCGTTGCATGATGGGACATGTAGTTAGATACTTATCATGCAAAACACCTCACTGATGATAAATAAATCTTTTTTATATACATTAAAATGCTATGTATCTGAAAAACAATTGTTGTTCATTATACAAATGTCTTTGTGAAATACGATAGAAGAAGAAGAAACGGTGCCTCTTGAACCAGGCCACGTGCTATAGTGGAGCGAGAATATGAGATAATAGTGCAAATGGTGATACAAGCATGAAATTTGGTACAGAGATCCTTTATACCACTACTAATCATAATATAACCTCTGACCACCTGGGCGGCGCCATTTTTCAAGATGGCCGCCAGCTTTTAGAAATAGCTGCCACCAGGTCAACGTTTTAGACTCTATCACTCTGCTCCAGCTATAAATCATACATTTACCCTACCTTTGAAATAATATAATATGTTTTAGGTATTTATACCAATTAAAAACAATATATTAGGTTCCAATATGGCGGCCTAGTCACACTCTAAATTGCTGATTTTTGAAAGGATGATCAAAATGGTGATACAACCATATAATTTGGTACATATGACCTTTATATGACCATATTTTAGAATCCACCTTTGGCTAAGCAGATTTCAACCATTTTAAAAGATGGCCGCCCAGAAATAGAAATGGGAAGAATTCGGTATTTTGTTGGTCATTATCAGGGCTCTCAAGTCTCACGCATTCAGCGTGTCACATACGCATTCCCACCTGTTCACACGCTCACACGCCACACATTGTATTTCTCACGCATTTAAATGAACATGGTGATGCCCACCAAGTTGCACCTCTTTAACTATGGAACAGGTAGGAATCAACTGAGTTACTCCGAGAGTTCAGAAGCTGCGTGCCACGCGCAAGCCAATCAAATAAAGTATATCTACTGAACAGCCAATAAAAAAGCAGCATTGCTGTATCTGGGTAGATTTTGATATCTTACGGTTTGACTACAGAAGAAGACAGACACTCGCCGTAATAGAGCATGTTTTTATAAGGACGAGATAGACCCGATGATTACAGTAAGTCAGTAACCTACACATGCAGAGACCTCAACACCTCATGGCATATAAACTCATATGATAAACTAAAGCCCTATGCTATTGCTATTAACAGCTGTATTGACGGATTTATCTCTGTACAGCCATTTCCAGCCATTTTCCCCTCCACAAAAGCAGCATTTCTCATATATCTCAAATATAAGTTCTGATACTCATGACAGTGTAATGCTCATGTACCAAAGGATTAAGTATCTCCATGTTTGTGAAACCTATACTAAAGTACAATTCATCTAAATGCTCCACAGTGCTGATTTTAACAACTCTCCTTCACAACAGGTAACTTTACGACTTAATACTGATATTAATTTTTTTTCTAATTGTGCCCCTTATATTCCGTTGTATTTAAGAGATAATTATACTAATAATTATCTTCAACACCCCCCCTGTTTTAAAAATGGCCACACCATATACATGACAAATCAATAATATATTGTGTAGTGTCATTACACTACCAGGGCACACTGGTTGACACTATAGCTGTGAGACTCAGCATGGGGTTCAATGCTAGCTAGTAAATTTGTCTAAATAAATTGTCTAGTTTCCTAAATGCTATTTAGCTTGCCCCAAGTTAAAGTTAAACAGCCGCACCTGAATTGACAGGATGTGCCAGCGTGGGAGAGCCGAGCCAAGGAAGATGGGGCTTTAGTCTTCTGGAAGGTGTACAGATCACACAGGAATTAAATAGCATTGGATGAATGATCGGGCTGGGGGTAGGGTAGTGATCTTGTTATTATCTGAGCCCAGTTGTATCCCATACTTTAAAGTGTAGAGTAGTATAGTAAGTTGTCTTTAATAGGTGGTATATAAGGATAATCCCTCGGCCTAGACAACAGCAATGGACACACAGACAGAAATACACTCCACACCTTCATCACAGGCAGATAGTAGGCCTGTATCTAGTCCAACCAATTGGGAATTATGCTGTTTGTGCCAACAAAACATCAGTGAAAGGTTAACTAATGCCACAGGCAGTGGTTATCTGACATTGGCTAACAATATTCCCGAATTTCACAAAATGAACTGCATGCCAATTCTTTTTGACCCAAAGCAACTTGATGATGGTGATGGAATTTAAAAGCACAAAAAAACAAACAAAAACAAACAAACACATACAAACAAAAAAACTACCCACCAAGGGCCCAGTCAGTACCCACATGGACAGCCCAAGTGGGAACCAAGTGTATCCCACGAACTTCCCATGTAGGAAGCCCACCTTGAAACATATGTGGGTCCTACCTGGGCGTGCTGGTCTGGGTAATGGTACCTATGGCACTAAAATGCAAACAAATCACTTTAAATGTGTCATCATAAATTGATTCTATCTATGGAAATAAATACAACTATGTGCTGCATGCTCTTATGGCTTAACCGTGAACTGCAGTATATTTCTGCTATTTATCGGCAGCCATATTGGAAATTTGCCACCATATTGGAACCTAATATCTTATGTTTAATTGGAATAAATACCTAAAACATTAAAAATAAATTAAAATGAAGGTATGTGTAAGTTTTATAGCTGCAGCAAAGTGATACAGTCCAAAACGTTGACCTGGTGACAGCCATTTCTAAAAGCTCGCGGGCATCATGAAAAATGGCGCCGCCCAGGTGGCCAGAGGTTATATTATGATTAGTAGTGGTATTAAGGATATCTGTACCAAATTTCATGCTTGTATCACCATTTGCACTATCACCTCAAAAATCAGCATATTCCCGCTAGACTACTACGGCTAGAAAGAGTTCTGAAATAAAATACTGAAAGCAAAAAGTGTAAAAGCTATTCGTTGATAGTTACGAGTAAAAATGGCTGAAAATGCAACAAGCAATATTTTCTCGAGAATTTTCTTGGAATATGTTGTTGACTTTTGTGTGATTCTGTTTGATAAATTTGGCTTGAAATATCTTGAATGAGATTTATATTTGGTATGTAATGAAAATGAAGCTTAGGCTACTGTGTGGACACAGCTTTTATGTTTCTGCCAACTTTTTTTTAATGTGACACTGATGCTGCATAAAACAGGACAGGAATTAAAACCTAAAATATCTTAGAAAAAGTGAAAAATTTCAAAAGTTCTCTAAAGGTAATCTTAAAGTAAAAAAGCAACTCCATTACAGAAACGTAAATAAATGTAATTACATACTTTTTAAGCCTGCCACTTGCAAAACTCAACTTAAATATGCTTGTTTGCTTTCTGGACCCTCTTAAAATCATGTGGATGCACCAAAAAGATCAATTAGGGCACACACGAATAATATGACAGTGTTGGTTTATTCAGGAAATATTTAAAATAAAAAGAAATTGAAAATTGCTCAATGACATTGTAAAATGTTATTAAATATCATTTTTAGGAGGGCCTTGTCTCTCCTACTCAGTGTAGGGGAGACTGGATATGGTTGTAACATCTTATGCTTCAGTGCCAGAAACTCAGTGAGTTTTTGTTCTCACATGTTTGTTCCAGGTATCCACGTTTTTCTACAGTAAATGGAAGTAATTAAGACCCTGCGCATTCACTATGTGTGATTATGTCAATTACCTGGTGTCCCATTTTGTGGTATGTGGTAACACATGTTGGTATAAGATGTAAGAATGAGACTGACATTTAAATCAGCCCTCACAAGTTTTGTTCATGTTTTTTTTTTTTTTTTTTACAAACAATGCTCTAAACATTCACATGACACCTGTTGCACCCCTCCATGTAGCTCCTGTATGTCCTCCATGCTGAGCACCACCCCCCTGGGCACACCTCTACCTCCTCCTACACCCTCCACTTCTGCAGGACTCAACACCCGATTCCACATCCTGAATCCCGCCACCTGCCCAGCAAAACCCTCTGTAGGGTCAAACCCTCCACCAACAGTGTCCTGTTCCTGCCCCAGCACCACCGATCCACCTCCAGGAACCTCCCAGCCTTTCCTGAAGTTGGACCCTGAGGAGGCAAGGCGCCGGTCAGTGTAATGCCAAAAACGACCCTGTATTGAGGACCAGAGGATGCAGAGGTGGTGCCAGTGTGCATCTAAGAGCGACCATGCAGGGAGACGTCGATAGACAGGGTCTCCAATGACAAAATCCAGGGAGTAAGAGGAAGAGGAGGATAGATAGGAAGATGGGGGTGAGGAGAAAGATGTAAGGGAAGCAGGGGAGCTGCGCCCATATAAGACTAACTGGTTATCATTATCATCTGTGGCATAAGATAGCAGTGTCCCAATATGCTGAGCCTCCACACGGAGCCATAAACACACAGAGAGTTCATGGAGGTCAGGAGGAGTCAGGGAGAAGGTGACGTAGTTTTCTGCTGAGGCCACAGGAAAGAACAACATGGAGTCAACGTTGCAAACTGCAAGCAGAGGGAGAGAGAGTTTGCTTATGTTTTTGTAAAACCCTGATCCTTAGAAGTCAGATCACATCACTTAATCTCATCCTTTTGAAAAACGTAATGTTCTTTAAACACAATGAACACTCTCAGTAAATAAAGCTTAAGATTGGATTCACTACCTATAAGACATGGTGCCACATTTAAACTGGCAAAACTAGATTATTTGCACAGCAAAAGCCCAAATCTTAGACAGCTTTCAGCGGGATTTCTTTAATTTTTTACAGGCAGGTAGTGTCTTATTTTTTGGCATGTGATATCTTAAAATAAGCTATTTCCTCTGGACTTGGTGGGTGAATGTTTGCTTCAATTAACCCTGAAAGCCTTTTGCAGTGCATCTGGTATTTGCTGGAAAATATCTCCTCCAAATGCTCCAGTCACTCAAATTTGGATAATTTAAAACCCTAATTTAACTATGATGGGTGAGTTGCATAAAAATGTACTTTTATTAAGGCTCCTGTGAGGAACTCCAAGTTTATGTCAATTCTGGCGCCCCTGTTGCCCTTTTTGTCATCTACATGTTTAAGTACTATCTTTTGACACAAATATCTCATCCTGCTGAGTTTTGACAGCCAAATGTAACATTTGTTGCAAGTATGTCCTGTGTAAATGAGAAAAACAGGGCTGTTTTTTTCAGCTGCTAAGCTGACTCCTACCCCCTCACACTGTTTTTAGAAATTCAAAAGTACAGTTTAAAGAAAAGGCCTCAGTGTGAATTTTAATCTATTTCATCAATGTGAAAAAGCTCCTCATAGGAGCTTCAAGTCATCAATAAGAGAGCAGTAAGCTTTGATGACCAAGAGTCTATGAGTGACATGTCCACAACATGTTTCGCCTGGCTGTTTTGATATGGAGCCTCCAGGGGACTGACTCCCTCCTTGAGTATCTACACCTGGACACCTGACTATATTTTTGTGCAGATTTACAGCCCTTCATTGAAGTTGCTGCTCAGTGTCTATTAGTCAATGAAAAAGTTGCCCAAGTTTTTACTTACTGGTTGCATCCTTTTTTGGAAATGGCCACGCAGGGATCTTCTGCCTGACAGGTAGCTGGAGCTGGCTGGGAAGCACTGATGGCTCCACTTTTGTGTCATTTTCTTGCTCCTCTTCTCCAAACCACCTATTCATCATGGGTGTAGAGGATCTAGACCAAGGCTGAGGGGGGACTTCTGGAGGTTGCAGATGCTGTGCTCCAAGACTGGTTCTGTTCATTTTGTCATCTTTGGGCTTTGGACTAGTTTCTCTCTGGGGTGATGGCTGGAACCATGAGTGATGTCCATAATGATGTAGCTGAAGATGGGATCGTTGTTGATTTGGGGGCTGGATCTGGGTATGGAGACGTGGTACAGTCTGGCGAGGTTTTAGCTGCTCCTTCGTAACAGGGTACGACCTAGTCTGGGCCTGGACTTGGATTTGTGATTGGGAATTATAAGGCTCAAGATGAGGATGGTGATCAGAGGACTCAGTTCCAGGATTTGGATACTGGATTTGTATTTGTGGATGAGATTCAGTCTGAGGTCTTGGCTTCAGGGCCTTTGGATGTTTAGGCTGCTGTGGTGTTCCCTGGTACTTGTTGGACTGTTGAGGGTTTCTATTCGCAGCTGAATTATGATCGATCTGAGAACTGGGGATACCTCCAGGTGCTGACTGGATTTGTTCATTCAGAATCTTTTCCAGCCTCCCTCCTCTGAATGTCTGGCTCCTCCTTTGTGGTTCAAAGTACTTCTGATGTTCTCCCAGGACCTCCCCGAGCTGACCCTCCAGCCGTGCCACACGTAGCACCTGGTTTTTCAGGGATTCCTGCAACCCTCTCAGTCCAACGAGCAGCTCATCCCGCTGGTCCTGGAGTGCAGCCAGTCTTTCTTCTTGACTCTGGAGCTCCAGGGTGAGGTTGGAGAAGTCCTGACCTGGATCAGTTTTCTGTTTCTGGGCATAGCGGCGGCTCTCCCTCAGGTTTCTCTCCATCAAAGCTAGACGACCCTCCATTCGCTTAGTCTTTTTCTCTAGTTTTCTGCTCCACTCTCTGGAATGAGGTAAACATGAGAAAACACACGATCACAGTGGTACAAGTGAGAAAAGCTAATTATTTAATGAGTAAAAGACAAAGATGTTTACTATCATGGATACTTAGGGTAGAAAAAATGCCTGCAGCACTCTGTTATTGATATTTTTGAGTTTGGCAGTGAGTTAACGTCAATTCTCTCATCTTCTACCCTGATTTATGGAATAATTGTTTTACCTGTATCCTCCTGTCTGCTCCCCTCTGTTTCTTATTTATGATGCTTTTACCTGCCAGAAAACAGCCACTAGGGACAGACCAATCCAGCTTAAGTCCGTGCACACATTTATGTCTCTAACCTGAGCCCTCCTATCTCATGCTTTGTGCTCTGCTGGAGGTCTTTGAGGTCCTGGGATGTCTGCTGCCAGTGGTCATTCAAGGCTTGAACACGGCTCTCCAGCCCCCCTGATGAGTTTCTTCTGTTCTGGTTCAGGGCCAACATATCTAAACGGGCCTGGGTCAATGCCTGGAATTGTTGAAACTAGAAGAAAGGTGTTTATTACAGACACACATCTGAAAGTCTTAAACAGTCCTGCATTTAAGTTTTCCTCATATTCAGAAGTTATTGGTTAGTTTGTTTATATCTGTTTTTAGGTAACTATTCTGTTTTAAAACTTTTAAATAAAGATTGCTGAAAAGAAAAGGAAAAAGAAAAGAAGAAAAAAAGGTTGCTGTCTACGTTCTTTGTGAAACAAAAATCAACTTCAAGCCAGTGTCAAAGTACTTTTAACCAAAATATGACATTTATACCATCTTGCCAAATCAGAGCAGTTTATCAATAGTTAAAGTTTTTGCTTCTTCTTTGTACCCCTTCTTATTTTCTTAAAGTTAGATCGTGTCAGATGGATCCACCCCAGTGAAAAACAGAGGTTGACCCTAATATGTTGTGTTAATACATACGTAAGGCAAAGTATGAAACAAAATACGACATGCTTAAGATAGCCTACTCTAAAAGGATTCTTTAAAAAAAATAGACTTTGCACCAAATTCCCCATAGATTGTCCATCATTTCACCAAAAGATTTTATATAATTGATTATGTTTTCTTGTTCTGTTGAAATCTTGGTGTTGTTTTTTTTGATAAATTTAAGGTTTTGCTCTGCAGATATTAACAAATATGGAATATTTCCATATCACTGCTGTCACAAATGAACACACATGCAGTACAATAAAAGGTGAGAAAAAAAGATGTAAACTCAGTTATCCAAACATTTGTACATGAGAGTAAACTGTGATAGTAAAAATTGTGTTGGCACAAACTTTTCACAGACAGCAAACCTTTGACAATCTGGGAGAGCTGGAATACAACAATACAAACATAGTCTGATCAAAGCCTACCTGTTCAGTGAGTCGACGTAGTTTCTGGGACACGGGATCTACTCCCTGCACTATGATGGGCAAAATATGCAGTAGAATGATACAGACTAGGATCAGGTACCAAGGGCCTGGCCTGAGGCTGCCCATGGTGCAATGGAGCTGGAGTGGCTACAGCTGTGAGCCTCAGTCCCTGTCTGGATGTCTCGGAGTGTAGGAACAAGAACAAGAGACAAAGACATAACAGGAAGGGCTTGTCTTGATACACATTCAAATACAAAAATGCACACACACACACACACACACACACACACACACACACACACACACACACACACACACACACACACACACACACACACACACACACACACACACACACTTAAAAACACTCCCACAAACTTGGACAAGAGCACTTTTTCCATTTTCCACAACATCATTGGGGACCTTGAAAATGCAGATGGATTTAGCAGGTAGTCAGCTTCCATCTGCCTGTGTTTCCTCTGCACTCACAAGAATACTAAGAAGGAGAAGGGTTTCTAATGATCAGGCAACTTATGAGAAGTGTTTTTCAAACTGTGGCATTGTGGTAACACTTTCATGCACATGTTAACTGATGTGAGAGTGTAAAGGATAAGGCCACTCTCAGCTCATGGTCTCAGTTTTATCCTGTTGCATAGTACCTTGTACTTAAGTAAAGTATCCCCATGGTTTTAAGGTTCAAATATTCACCCAGCCTTTATCTAAATATCAAAGTTGCATATAAGCATGGTTTTTGTGATTTAGAAGCACAGTTTAAATATTATTGTTCTCTGGGGTATTTGTTGAGGGCATAGACTGTCTAAACTATGGACAATTTGGTTCCACCTTCCGCCAGCATATGAATTTGAAGCCAAAAAGCGCTCGGTATTTCCGCATTTTTTTCTCCACTTCCTGAAACCAACATTGCAACATTGTTCGCACTCCACCACTTGGGCAGTAGCATTGTACGTATTCGGCAGGAGAGTCGCTGTGATGACGCTCGGCTCAAAAAGCATTTCCCCCGGGTGAGCTACGCAATCTTCGTACGCCCAGAGGCTGTATCAAGTGTCAATCATAGAAAACATGAACCCCCTTATAACTTTTAAAAATGGAGCTGCACAGAAAAAAAGTGGACTTGAGCACAAACCAGTCTTACTGTAACTACATGTCAACATCCCAAATTGGGGGGAGAAAAATTTGTATTCTGTGTAATAAAGTTTTAAAGTTTGTCCACAGTTCTATAGGGATTGCTGGAGGAGGTGGGATTTATGACCTATACTGCAGCCCGTCACCAGGGTGTGCTGTTCACGCGGTGGCTTCACCCAGTGAGGAGGCAGACAGTGTCCATTCTATATACAGTCCATGGTTGAGGGGTTTCCTTCAATAATCTTCAACCTGCTGCTGATTATGAGTAAGTTAGAAAACTTCAAAGATAATCTAAAAATGCTTTGTTCACTATTAGCCTGGAGAAAATTCTGTGCTTGCAGATTGCAGGTTCAATTCCAAAATCAGTATGGGAAACAGTGCCTCTCATTTTGGAGCCCCTTCCTCTGCAGATCTTTGACCAATTTTTATCTTAGTAGACATACAGTAGGTTTTCCTTTATTTCTAGAGTAGCCTAAAACCTTTTCTTTTCAATAAAATCTAATGCTTGCTTAGGCTTGCTTTGAACCAGCCCATTGGTTATACTGCTATAGACCGAGACCTTGGAAGTCTATGTAGGGAAGTTAAAAAAAATCATTGAATAGAGGTGATAGATAAGATAAAGTAAGATTAATTAAGGTAATTTAAAAAATAAAATACCAGGAGATAAAAAAAGAGGATTTAAACTCAACAAGATTCTGAAAATGAAGTACATGAATAAATGGTAAAATTAAATCAGGAAATTTATGGGAAAGAAAATGTGTGTGTGTGTGTGTGTGTGTGTGTGTGTGTGTGTGTGTGTGTGTGTGTGTGTGTGTGTGTGTGTGTGTGTGTGTGTGTGTGTGTGTGTGTGTGTGTGTGTGTGTCATTAAAACAGATTAACAGCTCCTGTGAGGAGCTTTGAGTTTGTGTACTCTGCATGCTGATCCTGTGTCCTCTGTCAAAAATGTCTTTCTGCTGATTTTTATTGTGAAAATTTAATGTGAAAATTTACTTAAGCAGCTCCACTGACAATCACAATATAATAGTCATAAATGTAGTCATTGAGTGATTTTTTTATTTCTTTTGAATATCATGAAAAAGCATTGACACGAATATTAGTTAGTCTATTTCATAAATGTCAAAAAAAATAAAAAAGAAAAGAAAAATTACAGAAGCTTTAAAAACAAGGCCAATGATAGATCCCCAGCTGGCTTCCAAACAAACTGTACTGACTTTGAGACTCTCAGTCTGTATTATCTGTCATTAATTTGAATCCTCTTTCCATGCACCTTAGTCTCTGGCTTGATTCATGTCAGTGATACTTTCCATTTGTTACTCTTTCTTTGCCTCCCTGGGAGCTGATTTTTCACTCTATTACCAAATGCTTTCGCACCGATGAATCAGTGTTTCGTCTCTGTGGATTACATCTGTAAAATAAAAAAAGAATCTGGACCTACTTTATGCAATGTAAAATACTTGGGTGTCTGACAATGACATTGAAGCAGTTAATCTCATGATTAGTGGGCTGATGGAGAAGCAGCCTGTACTTTCCCTCTTCCCCCTGACTCACAGCAGGGGGGGTTTGGCTCTCTCTTCTTCTTCTGCTTTCTCTTCAACCTGCACAATTCAGGAATCTTGCTGAATCCAGTTGCAACACTTTGACCTCATGTCCATTATTATCAGTACAGCAATACTTTGACCAATTTGTGTTTTTGCATTTAAAGTTACTCTGAGTGCATGTAATAGTCAACATGAAAGGACTTTTAAAGAACTGTGATTTGCTTATTCAAAATATTGAATGCATGAAGTTCAGTGTCTCTTCTTCAAGTCCAGTGTAAGCACAGACTTTAGTTTCATTTTCAATATGACTGTCAGTCATACACCACCAGCACTGGAAACTCCACACCGCAGACAGGAAACTCAGACTTATCCCTTGAAGAAGCTCTTTTTTTCTTATATCCCACAACATTTTGCACGTGAACCAGCATGTAATCATTTGTCATCTCGGCCTGTAAAGAAGTGGCAGCTTCGACAAAAGCTTACTGAAAGAGGACAAACATTGACCGCAGCTTTGGCAGCATTTTTGACTTTCAGCTTTTCATGAGGTTAAAAAATTTTTTTTAAAGACACTTCTGTTTTTCTGAGCTGTTTCCTGAGGCTGAGATGGATGAAGAAACCTCACTGCTGGACAGGACACCATCTGAATCCAGGGTTGGAAAATTTCTGCTCATTTTGTTTTTCTTTAGATAAAAACTACAGAGAGATGATGGAAATTAGAAGCTAAGTTGCAGTTAGTTTCATTATGAAATTTCTCTTGTTTATCTGGTTTATAGAACTTCAATGAAAGTTTAAAAAAAAAAATGACTACATGAAATTTAAATGAGTCTATCAGGCATGTGATCTTAACAACTTTATCTGGAAATCAAGCACCAGATGGCTTTAAAGAAATATCTGAGTCACAGAGGTTTTTCTTTGTAAAACTGTTGGTAGAAGATCTAACTTGGTTTAAAAAAAGGCACACTAAAGGACTACAGAAGCAGGGGTGTGTCCACTATTTGTTGCACTTGGGTTGCTAAAGTGGGGCGCAGGGGTGGCATGAAGTATGTATAAATAGTTAAAAAGCAGAGTAAGAAGTTTTCACTAATTTTGAACTAGTCTTACTCATACGTTGATGCCCTTTTCACGACCTCCATGGTAAAGTGAGAATAGTTACTTCTTCGTACTGAATTTTAGTGCCTGTGTATGACATGGTCTTCTGCTGGTGAAGTTTAGTACTCAGGTTTTTTTTTTCTTCTTCTTTTTACATAATGGTTTGTACTAATGACTGGAGCAGGATTAGCAAAGACTTCAGTTTTCTGTTCAATTATTGTTGGAGACAGATAGAGTCTACAACCTGGGCTTCAACATCATGACACCAAGGGTTTGACAGGGAACATTTACACTGTGTGTGATGTGTCTGGTCATTGTTTGTGATCACTGGAGCCAGACTTTTTGACAAGGGAGGCCAAACTGTATCACTCAGTACTTTTCCATGCACAGTTAAGTCAAGCTACAGTTGCAGCACGACTCGGTAATTTCACTAGACCGCTGTCCTTGTCCCAGTTGACAAGCACAGAACAAGAACTGAATCACTGACCTCCTCTGCTATGGTGGGTGGCAGCATGCCCCCTTTCAGCTTGTTACTATTGGGCAATCTTCCAGTTGGCCTTTCATATATCAAAACTAACCTGAACACCTCGTAACATTTGTATGTACAATGTGGGGTCGGTTAGGGCATAAACATCAGGGGCTTACCTTCAACCTAAGAGGGTTACCTTCACTAATCACCTCACCCCTGGCCTCCCCCTTGTTCCACCACTGTTTGTAAGATAACCAACAGTGAACAATCTGAGATTATAAAGCTTCTATGTTCTATGTTACAGTCAATCATTGTACATCTCCACAAATTAATCACTTTACCATTTCACATCCGTCCACCACAGATCAGTAACTCCAAACTGTTCTTGGCTGTCTTCGCGGCTGTCTTGGGAAACTTCAACTTTGGTTACTCTCTGGTCTTCTCGTCCCCTGTCCTACCGAAGCTAAGGAGCCCTGATGCAGACCCCCAACTGAGGATGGGCACAGAAGAGGCTGCTTGGTTTGGCTCCATCTACTCACTGGGTGCAGCTGTTGGGGGGCTGGGGGCTATGCTGCTCAATGACTTGATTGGACGGAAGCTTAGCATCATGATGTCTGCGATCCCTTCAACGATTGGGTGGGTCAGCACACAGTCATAGAAGAGTCATGTACAAAACCCAATTCCACTGAAGTTGGGAAATTGTGATAATCGTAAATAAAAACAGAATACAATGATTTGCAAATCCTTTTCAACCTATATTCAATTGAATACACTACAAAGACAAGATATTTAATGTTCAAACTCATAAACTTTATTATTATTATTATTTTGTTTTTGCAAATAATAATTGACATCGTGACATTGACATTGACATAATTAACTCAGAATTTCATGGCTGCAACACATGACAAAGAAGTTGGGAAAGGTGGCAAAAAATACTCAGAAATTTGAGGAATACTCATCAAACACCTATTTGGGACATCCCACAGGTGAGCAGGCTAATTGGGAACAGGTGGATGCCAAGATTGGGTATAAAAGCAGCTTCCCCAAAAATTCTCAGTCATTCACAAGCAAGGATGGGGCAAAGTTTACCACTTTGTGAACAACTGCGTGAACAAATAATCGAACAGTTTAAGAACAATGTTTCTCAAAGTACAATTGCAAGGAATTTAGGGATTTCAACATCTACGGTCCATAATGTTATCAAAAGGTTCAGAGAATCTGGAGAAATCACTGCACGTAAGCAGCACAGCCGGAAACCAACATTGAATGCCTGTGACCTTCGATCCATTAGGCAGCACTGTATCAAAAACCGACATCAATGTGTAAAGGGTATCACCACATGGGCTCAGGAACACTTCAGAAAACCATTGTCAGTAAATACAGTTTGTCGCTACATCTGTAAGTGCAAGTTAAAACTCTACTATGCAAAAAAAAAGCCATTTATCAACAACATCCAGAAACGCCGCCGGCTTCTCTGGGCCCGAGCTCATCTAAGATGGACTGATGCAAAGTGGAAAAGTGTTCTGTGGTCTGATAAGTCCACATTTCAAATTGTTTTTGGAAATAGTGGACGTTGTGTCCTCCGGGCCAAAGAGGGCAAGAACCATCCAAATTGTTATCCACGCAAAGTTCAAAAGCCAGAATCTGTGATGGTATGGGGGTGCATTAGTGCCCAGCAAGACAATGCCAAGCCACATTCTGCACGTGTTACAACAGCGTGGCTTTGTAGTAAAAGAGTGCGGGTACTCGACTGGCCTGCCTGCAGTCCAGACCTGTCTCCCATTGAAAATGTGTGGCGCATTATGAAGCGTAAAATACGACAACGGAAACCTTGGACTGTTGAACAACTGAAGCTGTACATCAAGCAAAAATGGGAAAGAATTCCTCCTTCAAAGTGTCAACAATTAGTCTCCTTAGTTCCCAAATGTTTAATGAGTGTTGTTAAAAGGAAAGGTGATATAACACAGTGGTAAACATGCCCCTGTCCCAACTACTTTTGCATGTGTTGCAGCCATGAAATTCTGAGTAAATTATTTCCAAAAAAAAAAAAAAGTTTATGAGTTTGAACATTAAATATCTTTTCTTTGTAGTGTATTCAATTAAATATAGGTTGAAAAGGATTTGCAAATCATTGTATTCTGTTTTTATTTATGTTTATCACAATTTTCCAACTTCAATGGAATTGGGTTTTGTACTAAAAACTATCACTGTAGGTGTGAAGCTTTGTTCAAGCAGCAGCAACTTGGGGAGCAATGAGTTTCTATGTCATGTTACTTGTGTTGATTCCATTTATCTCACAGCTATATTATATCTCAACTCAGACATTTATGACAACTTCGATTTCCAATAACTTTGTCTGATAGGAAGGTGCCAGTTTAGCTAAGTGCATTGTGCAGGTGCCTCATGTATACAGGTGACAGTTCTTGTGGCAGTGATCATGGGATCGATTGCTGATTCTCTGCATGATATTGATCACTCACCCTCTTTCTGCTCTTGCATTTGTGTCTCTCTCAAGTTGTCCTTTTTCATAAAGACAAAAGCTCTAAAGTAATAATCTTAAAAAAAAAATACATATACAAATGGACTATCACAGCTGCATGCATGAACTGAAATTATGTGTGTGTGTGCGTGCGTGCGTATGTGCGTGTGTGTGTGTGTGCGTGTGTTCAGATACATGCTGATGGGAGGGGCTGTTGACTTGTGGATGCTCCTGGTGGGTCGTTTCCTCACTGGCATCGCTGGGGGGATGACTGCAGCATCCATCCCTGTGAGCTACCATGGTTACAGATAGTTTTTAAAATCCTATTAAAAACTTTTCCCTTTGTATTTTTACATTTTAGGGCTATGACATAAATATTCACCAAGGTTTTGTGACAGGCATTTAGTATGCCTTCATGTGTTTGTAGTTGTATGTATCTTTATGTGTTTATATTGTAGGTTTATATCTCTGAGATCTCCCACAAAGCAGTGAGAGGAGCTTTGGGCTCTTGTCCTCAGATCACCGCTGTGTTTGGGGCCTTGGCACTCTATGCTCTCAGTGAGTACATACCAATACTGCATCATAAGATACTGCTCAAAGGCATTTATTAGTTAAAATTTTTTTTGCATACACTAACTCCCACCTTAATGTTAGGGTGAGAGTTTCTTCAAACAGGGTAAATAATAATGAAATTGACCTGTCCAGAGCAGATTGCCAAGCTTCCCCACCCAAACTTCAATCCAGTGCAAATAACAATCGATAAATTTCTTATTAAAAACAAGAGAGCACAGAGAGGGACAAAGTCCACAGTCTCCCCTTCTCCCTACCTTGTATTATCTTTATCTTTAATCAAATATGATCTACAGGTCTTGTGGTGCCGTGGCGATGGCTGGCTGTGGCGGGGGAGCTGCCTGCTTTGTTGATGGTTGTGCTGATGGTGTTCATGCCCCGCTCCCCCAGGAGGCTCCTCACCCAGGGCTTGGAGCAGCAGGCTGAGAAAGCCCTCCACTGGCTAAGAGGGAAACACTACGACACACACAGTGAACTCAGAGACATAAAGGTAACACAAAACACACCGAGCACTGTGTCATGAAGTTCAAAGGAAAAATGCTTGCTGTGGTCTAATGTGTATCCTGTAACTTAAGGGGACAAATAAGAGCACCAGTGTCCATACTAAATGTATGCAAAAGTTTCAACTCATGGGGTAACGCATGTTGTCATGACATTAGAAAATAGATGTAAACTGCTCAAAACAGGACCTTGAGAGAAAACATGAGACTCACTAAATTGCCTGTGTCAGCGGTAAAGTCTCTCCTTACCAATTCATCTGAGCTTCAGGCAAAGCAGAAGCTCGTGAGGGAACACCCACAACTGAACGGGGTAACACTGCCCAAACAAAGTGTTTCACATGGAGGCTGAAATAATGAGAGAGAAACTTTTTTTTAATACAGCTTCTACTCCCCACATTTCATGCCTCTCTCCAGCTGTTCTATTATTAAAGGCTAAAAACACCCCAAAACATAACTTTAAAAAAAAAAAACTTATGTATACAAAAAAAATGTACAGATGTGCCTACACCTGTACATATTTATCAGTGCCTATGACTCTGTTCACATGGGGCACCAAAATAAGCACATACTCTACACAAAATTCCTCACAAGAGCTTTAAAGAGATCAGACTAACTCTTTTTGGCCCATGCATGTTCTTTTAACAACTTTTTCTCATTTTTCTGCATTTAAAAAAATTGAGACACTGATGAAGCTAAAAAAATAGGACAAATAAGGTATTAATCAGACTAACACGCCTATTTCATGCATTTTCTGAGAAAATAAGAGCACACACTGGTTCATGTGTTTTTGTGTTTCTCAACATGCAGCACAGCATTAACACTCAGGGGAAGGTCAAATGGTCCAATTTGGCAACACCTGTAATCTACCGACCAGTCATCATTTCAGTGGTGATGCGTTTCCTGCAGCAGATGACGGGCATCACACCAATCTTGGTCTACCTGGAGTTCATTTTTTCCAAAAGCAAAGTCTCTCTGGAGCCAAAGTCAGACACCTGTTCTACTTCTTTGTCTTAATACATATATATGATGATTTTTCTATATAGATGTATTTCTCTTTTTGTGGTATCATTATTTTGACTCTTATTTTGACATTATTTAAAGTTTGGTTGATTTGTTTTCTTTCATGATTTTTTTTTCATTAAATGCACTGTGCATATTTTGTCTGTTAGATATGATGCTGCCATCGTTGGAGCAGTCCGTCTCTTTTCTGTTGCCATCGCAGCCAGTGTAATGGACAAAGCTGGTCGTAAAGCCCTGCTGTATACATCAACTATGCTGATGTTTCTGTCCTCTCTGACTCTGACCATGATCGCCCACACGGCAGACTGCCCCAGCCCTATCAATGTCACTGTCAGCTTGGACTATAGCTCCCATACTGCTGTTGGACACACTCCTGCAGGTCTGCTGCCTCTCATTAGCACCATGGTGTTTATATTTGGTAAGTGTTGGATCAAACCCATTCTTTGTAAACCCCATGCTTTGGCTGACTATCTATGCTTTTTTAGCCTTGTTTCCAGTGAGGCTTATTTGGTAGTAATTGGTCTCACTAAAATATTTCCTTATATTTGAAATGTCAGGATACTGACAACAATTAGCTGCAAGCAGGAGTGTGGCCAGAGGGGCGGCTATATGGCCCTCCCTCAAATTCCGATTCAAGGTACCCTCAAAGTCTTGAGCAAGTGTCCTCTCTGATTTGTCAGAGGTAGGACTTATATTTAAATTATATATGCAGGCTATTTTGCAACATACTGCTGTATTATTGTCTTAGCATTTGAATTGAACACTTTTTTATTTAAGATTTGCAAATTTTTGGTACCAACATTTTGCTGATAAGTAGATTTTTTTAACAACGTGCAAATGTATAGCAGTTAAGTTAAACACAATTGGTGTAAATAAAAAGGGCAAATAAATATTATTCATGTCTGTGTGTACATAAACACTTCATGCTTCTCCTGCATGAGTCACAGCCCCAGTGAGGCCACCCAAGTCAAAAAAATCTTAACACACCCCTGGCTGCAACGTCATATTGGACTGTAGTAAACTCATAATCCCCCCCTACCTGAGTGATGTGGATGTCTTCTGGTGAGTGTGTTTATGAGATGTGCTGTGTACTCATAATTCCTCACAGTGAAGAAAATATGTCAGTTTTGGGGCGATTCCAAGAATTAGCATAAAAGGGCCACACTTCTTTGAAATCACAAAATAGTTTGATAAAAGGTCAAATTTTATTTTGAGTTAGAATAACTGAAATGGCTTAAAACTTACTTGACCTTTGATTTTTGATTCCACTTCTTCATTTCTCACCTTCCCTTCCTCCTCCTTCTTCTGTCCTAGAACCCTCCCTTTTCTTTCCCTGTCTTACTTGAACTTTCCCCTCCTGACTATTCCTGCCCTAACTTTGCACAAGACCCTTCAGAGTGACACAAGATCTCTTCACTTTTTATTAGGTCTTGCTGCCTCTAATAGGCTTCTAATTCCCACAACCACAACCATACTTTATCATATACTTGATGAAAGCAAGGTTAGTGACAAACGTGAACATTCTACTTGCCAATAGATTCCTTACCAAAAAGAAGTATACATCAAGTACATTTTAAGAAGTATACTGTTGTTCATTTTAGTATACTTCCCAAATACAAATGTACTACCGGTGTACTTAGAGGTAAACTTCATGGGACTAAATTGGCCCAATCTTCAATCTACACTTGAAACATACTTGAAAGTAAACTTCTTCTTCTTCTATACTATTAGTTTAGTTGTGGAAAAACTCCAAGTTCCCTTTTTAGTTGATAAAAGTACACTATGATGCATTATTTATTTATTTTATTTAATTTAATTTAAATTTTTTTTTTTTTTTTTTTTTTTTTTTTTGGGGGGGGGCATTTTTTAGGACCACAGTCCCCAAAACGGGGCGTGGCTTAACCCACTTGACCACCTGCATGCCCACTCTGAAGTACACTTTTTCTAAAGTTACCTTTTTGCTATGCTAATACTTCTATAGTTGTACACATTTGTAAACCTGGTTTGTACTGCTTATCTTTATAAGAGTTTACTCTAATAGAGTTTGCTCTTAAAAGATAAGCAGCACAAGCCAAGTATACTTTAGCCTAAGGCACAAACACATCGTTAAGTATGTCTTGATCAAAAGTCTAAGTTAAATATATTCCGACTTTAAGTATAATTCTTAGTACAAGCCAAACACACCTAACATTAACTTAACAACACAATACACACAATATACTATATTGTGTTTGAAATATTTCTATCTATCTATCTATATATATATATATATATATATATATATATATATATATATACACACACACTTCACACAAATCACACTGTCTACATGAAAGCAAACTACTATTTGTCAACACAAGTTTCCCACTAATTTGTGCAAAGATTCCCTGACCTGATAGAGTTTGTTTGTGTTGCTTGCCTCTGTTTCTTTTATTGTGTCCCTGCAGGTTCAGGCCTGTTTTGCCCTCAGGTTCTTTTGTTAAACTCAGCTCTAAATGCACCATTACCTGTTTTCAGTTACATGTCAGTCTCTCTATAATTATACTTATGAAACACCATGTTTGGGTTGTTCATTTAAATTAGCATCATTGATAAGTCACGCCTTACTTAATTGGGAAAACTCCCATGTCAGAGGATGGTATGACTATGCCCCTATAAAGCATTATCCGTGAGTTTTTAGGCCTTTATTGTTCTGTAATATTACCTGCTTTGTCATCATATTGTCTCCTAGGATATGCCATGGGATGGGGCCCAATCACATGGCTGCTGATGTCAGAGGTGTTGCCACTGGCCGCCAGAGGCGTGGCCTCAGGACTGTGTGTCACTGTCAGCTGGTTGACTGCCTTCGTACTCACCCACGCATTCACACACCTGGTGGACAGGTACGGCCTGTATGTGCCCTACCTGTGTTTTACGGTGGTGTGTGTGCTCTGTCTGCTGTTCAACGCAGTGTGCATACCAGAGACTCGAGGCTGCTCGCTGGAGGAAATCGAGAACTATTTCAGGACAGGGCGAACGTTCACTATCACCAGAAGTCACTCCAACACACAGTCGAGCTAAAGTCAAGCTGTCTCTCTAAAACAAGGTGTTTCATGTTTATGTACCAATATATTATGGTCAAAGTGAAAAGCATTTGTGCTATATAGAGGTTCAGAGAACACAACTACTAGGGAGGCTGCAGTTTATAAATCACTGTAAAAAAAATTATAGGCCTACCAATCTTATATAATCTGAAATGTCTCTTCTTTGTCTCAGTGGTTTCAAACTGAATGTGCATGTAATTGGCTCTGCAATCAGAGCAGTTACATTCAGTACTTCAACATACTCGCTTTTGTAATAAAAATAATTGACTGTACTTCTACTACAGTTATATAACACATTCCCACCTAAAAATAAGTGAGGTTACATACAGTATTACAAACCTCAAACACAGTTTTGGCCTATTTATGTGCCTGGTATTAATATCCAAGAAATCCAAGAGTTTGGCTCAATACTATATCCAACCAATGTATTTAAGCTGCTTCGATTGGTGGGTAACATAAAATCGATAAATACCTCAGACTTTACTGCCTAACTATCTGTCTGTTCGCTGAGATCATATAGGTTTAAAGAGATTAAAAAGGACCAAGATCAAGTGATAAGATTTGATTGTGTTACATCCACACTCAAAACTTACATCATGGTAGTGTAATTTATATAATTCCTTTATCAGATGTTTAACAGGTTACATTTGTTGGACCTTTGAACGCTTAAAACCTTTATTTATTCATTTATTCTAGCAACATACTTAATCAAATTTTTTAAGTCTTACTTTTCTGTTCTGTACATGCTAATATGATCAGCCCCTGTCTCAATAAACAAGCGCTCATGAAGCTCATATTACACTGTGTGAGTGTTGCAGGTTGTGAACAAATGGTTACCAGAAGTCTGTGAACATTAGTGACTGACCCTCTTCCCTGTGAGTAAAAAAACAATACAGGAAGTGATGCTGCTCAGCAGGCCAGGTCACATGCCACAGTGAGGACTCAGCATCAAACATTTGAGTCTGACTCACAACTACCGAAGCACATTACTGCCAGTACAACCTCACAGTTTCCATCCTAAACTCACAGATGTTCATACAGAAGCAGAAATTGTTCACTTTTTATCTAACATGCACCTTTACAACTTGTCGGTAACTCTTTGAAAGTACTCATTAGCTCCTTAGACAGAAAACATTCCTTGAGTCATTGAATCACCTCAAGGTGAGAGTCGTTCACAAATACACCTGCCACTTAATGGTAGATGACTGCATTTTTAGATAACCATGGCTCTCTGTGTGCATGTGTGAAATGCTGGTTCAACTGAGGTATCACAGGAGTACCAAACACTTCAATTATGTTGTTTGTTGTTTTTAAATCTGACAAAACTCTAAAGCAAGAGACATTCTCTTTTGTTTGATAATTGAATTCTTTCTTTTTTTGAACGAACACAAAAACAAGAAGGTTTCAGCAACACCACATCAAAAATAGTCAGTAAAAGATCCTTTTCAGTTTCATACATACAGTCATAATCAGACATTATAATTCAAAAAAGGGTCCATATCTGATTCATATCATCATTGAAAACAACAGCAGGAGTGAAGTTGTCTTCTTATCTAACACAGTGAGGAGTTATCAAACAAAAGTCAGATCATACAATCAAACGTGTGTGGACACAAGTCAACCCAGATTTAGGAAGAGATCAAGAGGCTAAAGAGGTCAGGCAGATAACAGACTCTATCGACGGTTTTTAACCACAGTTGTTCAGTGTTTATATACCCACTGAGTCAGAGGCTATTTTTATACCGAATGTACCCTCCTTCTTATTCCTCTTCTCGCCATCACTTCCTCTTCCCATGACATTACTGCTGCCTGATTTTTCTTGCTTGTTATGCAAATTCAGTATCAACATAGATTCATAACAGGTTACCTGTCTGAAACTAATACATTTATACTCACTCGTCATTTTAAACTGTTGTAGTAGGTGGCACATTTTTTAATTTTGTTTACTATTATTCTCACAGATATCAATGTTTGGATTCTTTCAGACAAAGGCTATCAATAAATGCATTATGATGATAACCCATGGAGCTGCGTGTGGCTTTGCCCTGAGCCTACACAGTGTAACCTCTAAAAAATCAGAGAGCAGCTTTAAGGTGTCGTTGATATATCTGCTCCAGGCTGAAAATCAATCAAAGTTCTAAAATCCTGATAAGCTGTTGTCTGTTTGGGGGAATCTGAGCTCTGTATTTCCACCAAAGCCTTTACCGTAAATCTATGTCATTGTTAAAGACTACACTTAACAAATATAGTACGTCTACTTACTGGCATTATTGTTGATTTTAAAAACCTATTATAATTATATATTGTCTGTGTTTTTACCTATATCTGTGGCATTGAATGTGTCAGATGGAACAAGCTTTTTGTGCATATTTATTGTCCTTAAAAGGAATGATTGAGCAATGACATGGGTTGATAGCACTAACATTAGTGTCTGCATTAAATATGTGTCAGTGCCTCTGAAAGGGAACAGCCCCTGCCCTGTAATCACTTAAAAATGTTTGGGTTCATACAAAACAAGATAACACACACACACACCTAGGCTTTTTGAGGAATGTCAAAGTCTGTAGGGATGGTCTATTCACTGGAATGTGGTCCATCAGGCCCTTCAAACACACACTCTCATATACAGACAGATAGACACATGCACACGCCTTCACCTCACCCAGATGACATCATGAGCAGAGGCAACACCCACACTTTCACACCCATCATTGGTACTGAGGATACAGGGGTGTTGCTGCTTTGAGGTGAGGGAAAACACTTGATAAGACAAATCAATTTATATTTCAGTTTATAAGATCTTATTTTTAATGTTTTTTACGAGCATACATGCAGCGGCTGTCCAAAATTCCAGACTATGAATATTGCTAGTTACCTTGATTGTTTGTCTAGTTTTTACTTGTACAGATTAGGCATAAAAACATACAAGATTTTAAAACGTAAGCCTAATATAGCTTTAACATTCAGACAGAGCCAGACTAGTGAAGCTCATTTTTTCCCCATCAAAAAGCCTTTATGAAAATATCTCAGTACAAATGTACAAAACCCAATTCCATTGAAGTTGGGAAATTGTGATAAACATAAATAAAAACAGAATACAATGATTTGCATAACCTACAGTATATTAAATTGAATACAAAGACAAGATATTTAATGTTCATACACATAAACTTTTTTTTTTCCCAAATAAGAATTAACTTTAGAATTTGAACATGTGACAAAAAGTAGTACTTTGATCTTGTTGACCTCTTTGGATCTGAGAAGTAAGCATCCAACAAGAATTACAGCAGTCATGACAGATGCAGTTATAACAATAAGGGTCCTAATATTATGAACTTAAATAAATGTAATAATTAAGAAAAAAAAAAAAAAAAAAAAAAAAAGGGAGAAGAAAAAATAAAGCTTTCTACAATATACACAATTTAAATGCCATAAAAAAAGTGGTGGTGTAAAATCAGTTTTGTTACTGTTCATTGTAAAGTCTTATTGCAGAGGGGAGGAATGATCTGCGGTAGCGCTCCGTCCTGCAGGGTGGGAGTCTCAGTCTGCTGCTGAAGGAGCTGCCTAAAGCCCCCACAGTCTGGTGCAGTGGGTGAGAGGGATTGTCCATAATGGATACAAGCTTTGTTAACATCCTCCTCTCACCCACCTCCTCCAGGGAGTCCAAAGAGCAGTCCAGGACAGAACCAGCCCTCCTGACCAGTCTATTCAGTCTCTTCCTGTCCCTCTTGGTGCTCCCTGCCCCCCAGCAGACCACTGCATAGAAAAGTGCAGATGCTACCACAGAGTCATAGAAAGTCCTGAGCAGAGTCCTGCACACTCCAAAGGACCTCAGTCTCCTCAGCAGGTGGAGACGACTTTGGCCCTTCTTGTACAGAACGTCTGTGTTTGTTGACCAGTTCAGTTTGTTGTTGAGGTGGACACCCAGGAATCTGTAGGACTCCACCATCTCGATGTCTAGACCCTGTATGTTCACTGGAACTGTTTGAGGTGTCCCCCTCCTGCGGAAATCCACAACCATCTCCTTTGTCTTACTGGCGTTGAGCTGGAGGTGGTTTGTGCCACACCAGTTGACAAAGTCAGTGATGACAGTCCTGTATTCCCGCTCATCCCCTGACGATACACATCCGACGATGGCTGTGTCATCAGAGAACTTCTGAAGGTGACAGCTCCCAGAGTTGTAGCTGAAGTCAGAGGTGTACAGGGTGAAGAGGAAGGGGGAGAGCACTGTCCCCTGTGGAGCCCCCGTGCTGCAGACCACCATGTCCGATACACAGTTCTGAAGCCTCACAAACTGTGGTCTGTCGGTGAGGTAGTCCACGGTCCATGCGGCTAGGTGACAGTCCACTCCCGCCCGCTCGAGCTTCCCCCTGAGCAGTGAAGGCTGGATGGTGTTGAACGCACTGGAGAAGTCAAAAAACATGACCCTCACAGTGCTGCCAGTGTTCTCCAGGTGAGCCATGGACCTCTGCAGCAGGTAGATGACTGCGTCATCCACCCCGATGTTTGGCTGGTACGCAAACTGCAGAGGATCCAGATGAGAGCTCACCAGGGGGCGGAGGTTCCTCAGCACAATCCTCTCCAGAGTCTTCATCAGGTGAGAAGTGAGGGCCACAGGTCTGAAGTGGTTGGGCTCCCTGGGGTGCACTGTCTTGGGGACAGGAATCACGCAGGAAGTCTTCCACAGTGTTGGGACCCTCTCCAGACTCAGGCTCAAGCTGAAGATGTGCAGTAGCACCTCACAGAGCTGGTCTGCACAGTCTTTCAGGAGTCTGGGGCTGATGCCATCAGGACCCGTGGCTTTCCTTGGCTTCATCTTCCTCAGTTCACTTCTCACCTGGTCAGCTGTTATGGAGAGGCTGGGGGTGGTGCTGGAGGGGGTGGTGGAGGATGAGTGAAGGGGGGTTGATGGTGTCGGTGCTATGGGACTGAGGTGGTGTGAATAAGAAGGAGCAGCAGACGGATCGATGGTTAGATGAGTCGGGGGAGGAGTGGGAGCAGAGTCAAATCTATTAAAGAACAGATTCAGCATTAACTTTAGAATTTGAACATGTGACAAAAAGTAGTACTTTGATCTTGTTGACCTCTTTGGATCTGTGAAGTAAGCATCCAACAAGAATTACAGCAGTCATGACAGATGCTCCACTTTTTAAAGGTCCAGAGACTTGATTTATTTAAAAAAAAAAAAAAAAAAACAAGCAAGCAAGCAAGCAAACAAACAAACCAATAAAAACAGGTCCTTGGGGGACATTGGCACTGCAGCCTCAGCAACCCAAGTCGAGAGGAGACAGTCCTCCTGAGTAGGCTTTTATTTAAACAGTAAAATTATGTACCTAAATGAATTAGGATTTAATTATCTGGGGCCTCATTTATAAAACCTGGCGTAGGATCCATACTAAAAGTGTACGTAAGTTGAAAAGCTGAAAAGTGCGTAGGCAAAAAAAAAATCTAATTTATAAAACCCTGCCTACGCACACCTGCACGCACTTTCACTTTATAAATCACAGACCAGCCGGAAAGTTGCGCAGCAGTGATTTGATTCATGCCCCGCCCTCTCCACACCCAAAATTCACCATGTATGGTCATGCAAAATACCTCATGAATGTGATTTGCATATAAATAAGCCTGATGGATCCACGGCATTTCACGCTTAACCATGGCATCAGCAAGTCGTAGAAAAAGAAACTTTTCAGAGATCGAGGTGGAGGTTCTTGTAATTGAGGTGGCGGCAAGACGGGAGACCTTATTCGGTGGCCATTCGAGTGGCATCACCGATAAAAATGCCGTTGCCGTGGCGGTAATTGCGGCTGGCACTGAGCGCAGCGTTGCCGAAACAGTGTTGTTTTCGTCATATTTCGTCAAATATTTTCGTCAACGCCAGCGTCAAAAAAGGGAAATATTTTCGTCAACGAGAACAACACTGGTTGTTTTCGTTGACTAAAATATTTACCTTTTCTTCCACGACGAAGACGTAACGTTGACGAGCTAAACATAAGTCGGAGATGACTAAAATGTGACGAGACGAAAGTGCGTTTACGTTGATGGCACGAGACGAAAATGACGAACAGAGTTGCAAAACTCAGTCAGTTAAACGCTAAACATATAGGAGCAGCTTCTGTCCGCTCTGACAGCTCTCATCAGCCTGCTGTGCTCCTCCAACACACAGACACACACGCGCGCACACATGTGGAGTTTTGTTTTTGTTGACGATGACGTTGACGAAAACAACACTGTGCCGAAATCAAGAAGAAGTGGTCTGATCTAAAGGTGGAGGCAAAGAAAAAAGTGGCTTTGCACCGTCGGAGCGTGGCGGCGACAGGTGAGGATCAGAAAAAACAAGCACGTGTGACACTCATCCATGTGTTCCAAAAAGAAACTGCTCCGTTATCCACCGCTGCTTATGTGGTGAAAGTTCGTAAACCAAAAAGATTTAGTCATATTAATCTTAAAACAAATGCATGTAAATGGAATTTTTTTTTTTGCACATTTGTACATTCAAATTGGCAAACTATCTACACCGCCACAGTGGGGTCTGTGCTTTCTGCGAGCATCACTGCCTGTTACAGCAGCTGCAGCTCTCAGGACAGAGAGGCCCTGCATCGAGTCATCCGTTGTGCTGAACGCATCACCCGGACTGTTCTCACCTTGCTCCGATTGCCTCCAAAAAGTGCGCAAGCAAGGTGTGGAGTTAAAGTTGCGCACATTCCTACACTAGTTTTTCTTTTATAAATCCCAACTCTTCCGTAAGAAGAGGCGTAAGCACTTTCTAGCCAGGTTTTGTGCATAAGCAAGCTTTATAAATGAGGCCCCTGTACATTTTCTTCAATATGACTATATGCTTTTAGGTTTTATAATGGATTAAGGGATTGGTATTATCAGGATTCAATCTTCTGCACATTAAAGTTGGTGCTTAGTTTACACACCTGGACCAACTGAGCAGAGAAAAGAGCAGACAGTCAGTGGCAGAGAAAGAAAAGTCCCTAAAAGCATTTTCTGCAACCTGGTGTTATTCTCATCATTGATGTTAACATTATTTTAATAATAATAAACTTTCCCTGCTGCCAATATGATATGTGATAACATTGTGTTTTTATTAACTGAATATCTGTCCAAGAGGAATTCTTTGTGACTTTAGCCTGATTTGCATAATCTTCAAGGAATTTGTAGTTGGGCACATTTAGTTCCTTGAATAATTGTAACTGGAAGTTCCTTGTACTGGAATTTACCTTTAATTACTCAAATCAATCACTTCTTATCCTCCCTTCATTGTAACCGACACCTGCTGGTGAGTTTCTCAAAATATCCAACAGAGACAACATTTCTGATATCCTGATATCCACAGAACCCACCTGGGGTCAATGCTGGAAGGCACCCACCCACCATTCATTTCAAAGTTTCTAATCTTCTACATGATTTCAGTTTCTGACAGTGCTTTTAGATTAAAACGTGTCTCATATTCTTCAACACGGTCAGATCCTGTTCAACAACCACAAGGTTCCTCTTCTTACTCAAAAAACGTTGACTTACCGTAATCATCCCCCCTGGCCCCATACAGCAACACGTACACCAATTACTTCCCCCTCCAGATTCCTCTCACTTGTTATTCCCCTGTGGCAAGTCTGTAATTCTTACTTGCAAACATTCGCAATCTCTCCATTCAAATGGTTCGAATTAAAGATCCACAGACAGTTAAAGTCATGCCAGCCTTTCACTGTGGCTCATTTCTTGCCAGCTATAGCAGAGTAACTTTCTTTAAGGACACAAAACAAAAGCACTGATACTTTCTCCATCCTGCACTGATGGAGCGCCTTTGCTGGTTTTTGGGGTTTCCAAAACAGATGATTCATAGACACAAACATTACAACAGTTGAATCATGTACAACCCTGAGGTTCAACCTTCGGGTCCTACCTTGACACTCCAGATTGACACATTTTTAGAGCTCTGTTATCGAAAGCTAGTCAGATTCAATTTCAATGATATAATTTAACTGATAACCAGTACATTTGAGATGATTTTAAGATCTTACTGGTTGCTTTCAAGGAATGGAAAACTCTGGCCTGTCTAAAATGCTGGTCTTTAAACATTTTAAGCTCTGGCTCTGCATAAAGGGTGACATCTCTTTTAAAAGTACCTGTCATTTATGCTGAGAAACATCGTGCCAAAGATATATTTAATATATTTATCTTTTCAAGTTTCCCCTTCTCCCTCTAGAAATCTCTTTTGGATGACATGTAGCCAAGGATCGAGGCCAGGACTCAAACTGGTGACTGCTGCAACAATGGCCACTGTGTGGGGGATGTCCTTAAACTGCTGAGCTAAACTATAGTGCCCCGTTTTTATGGTAACCTTCACTGTGATCTGATATTATATTTTAACCTGGGGCTGTCTCAATACACTGGTTTTGACAATAACCGGCAATAACAGCTTTTGAAAAAAATCTGTGTCGTGCTAAAAAGAAGCAAACAGGCAACCCTGAGTGTACAGTAGGTCCTTTATGATGGTTTCCTCCTGCCATGAAATGGAGGAGAGACAAAGAAGCAACAGCTGCTAGCGAAGTAGCCGTAACAGCTCCCAGAACAATGATTGCGCTTGTTTTGGTTACTGAGCATGTACACATCAACACTCTTAACATTGTTTTAAAGGTTTACATTCAGTCCCATAACATCAGGAACTTCAAAATAAAAGCATAGTAGGGTAATACGGCAACCTGGAAACAAGACAGACAAAAATATCAAAATAAAAAGCATAACAAAAATAATATAAAGGGAGAATTTCTTCTGATAGAGATAAATCCTAAATTTGAAACCTATATGTAAAAAACTGAACAACATTGTTTGCTTGATTTTCATGTTCTCTATCGATATTACAATAATAAGAAGACAGACAGCAAGCTGAAAGACAAATCCTTATTTAACTCATCTTAATCTTCCTCAACTCTCTTTTTCAAATGTAGATGGTAAAATGTAAAATGTTCTGTCACCAAGCTCTCTGAACTGCTGTGTGGGGATATACAGACATCTAAAGGGATTTTGATCTCAGAAATGTCTCAGGTCAAATAAAACACAAAAGATAAGAGCAGTTTCATTTGAATGAGTTTCTAATCTTCTACATGATTTCAGTTTCTGACAGTGCTTTTAGATTAAAACGTGTCTCATATGTCTCCAACTTAGCACGGTAGCCAGCGGTCTCGCTTAACGGTCTTACGACGCTGGTTATCAACCTCGTAAGTGGATCCAGCTTTGCCATGAGCACGTGCACGCATGTAAGGCGGAGCCCACCGTATCTGACCAATCGCAAACATGGACCAGTCTGGAGCGTCAGAGCAGGCCGAAGAGCGAATGACTGCGGACTTTACAAACAAGGAGCAGGAGACGGTCATGAGAAAGTATGAAGAATTCAAATCTATCATAAACCTCAAAAGCAACACCGCTTTTGCAGCGGCGACGGTGTTGCTTTTGAGGTTTTTGTTCTCATGAATGAGAACAAAAATGTAGCATGTGGGCTAGAACAATGGTTATTACAGTAGGTAGGAAGCACAAGTAAGCAGTTCTGAACAACAGGATTTATGGGGGTTATTACAAGGGGCGTGCTCTGCTACTAAATAGTACCGAGATGTTGTCTGTGATCACGCAGCCCATGCCCATTCATTCCCAAGATGAATTCATTCATCTGTTCATTCCAATCGTGTTTACATTTTTTGTGTGATATGTAGGCCATATGAGCCTTTCATAAAAGTGGTCATCCGGAGAAGTAAGTGGGTCCGTGCGGTCCCTGAAAACTCTCGCACACCGGAGTGCTCCTCGGACAATGCGAGCACCAAGGTCTGTAGAATCCTCCAAGAATGGACAAGCCATTTTTCGAGAGAGCTCATTGGTCAGTGGGCGGGGTTTTTATACTCAGTGAGTTCAATCTGGAACTTAACCTGCCCCGGAGCAAGTTAGCCGTTCAGCGTATGTTGCCATCGAGTCTCACCTCGCTAAGAAGTGAACCCGTGTCATGGAACAGGAAACCCCGAATTTACCCTCGAAGTTACCTCACTAAGCAGTAATCCTGCTTCGTAGAACAGGCCCCTGGTCAGATATGAACAGGTGTAAACATGTGTAAACTTCTGTCACTCAAACTTTCAAACTGGCCTTTTGCTCACAGTCCAGGCCCAAAAAAATGTAATTGCCTCCAGTCCTCTTTTGGATTTAACTGTCTTTTTCAAAGACACAAAGCAGCAGGAGTGGAACTGGTTTTTCACCTTTAGGAAGGACACACACACACACACACACACACACACACACACACACACACACACACACACACACACGCACACACACACACGCACACACACACACACACTCTCTGAACAATCAGTCATCAGTCAAGAACAAAGAACAAGTTAAAAAGAAGACCAATACTGCTACACCTAAACCTCTGAGTGACTCATTCCTGCTGCATTTTATGTCTTTGTGGATGACAGCTGGCTGTGGGCGGGGCCAGAGAAGAAACTTGTACAGGTACAGGTGAAACAGGTGGACGTCTCAGTTCTCTGGAGTCTACTTCAGCAGCACCTTACACACACATCACTGCACAGAGACTGCAGTACCTTTCTCAGGTATGAAAATCTTTATCAAGTATTTTTAGAAAGTTTGTAGGACAGAATCAAAAACTGATGACAGGATTTAAAACTTAAAATGTAACAGTGGTAACTTTGAGGTTTAACATTACTTGATGACCAGATGAGCCTAACATGACCTTAATCTGTCATCTTTTTATCGAAGACAAACAAGGTTCACACTTTAGGAGCAGAACTGTAACTTTGGTTTTGAGCTTATTTCTAGTTTCTTTTCTGAACCTTTCTGGCGTGTGAAGCTCACAGGTGGAGCACAGGCCAGTTCTTGTTGCTGTGAAAGTGGTTTAGGTCTTGTTTAGTGTAAAGTTCAGACTCAGGTGTTACTGGGTTTCAAACAAAAGTCTATAAAACTTGACTGAAATCTGTAGAGCACTTCAGGCCCCAACATATATGTATGTATGTATGTATGTATGTATGTATGTATGTATGTATGCATGTATGTATGCATGTATGTGTGTGTATGTGTACTTGATTCCTGCATTAAAAAGGGTAATCTTTCAGTGAGGTTTCAGTGTGGTACTCTCTGGATTGGTGGTCATTGCTTTATGATAAGTTGGGTTTTTTTTAATCAAAGGCACTGATTTTAAGTGTTATCAAAGAGAGAAAAGCTTGAGAAGTTTTCTCTGGAAGGGGTCTTTTTCCTTTGTAGAAAAATTAGTTTAAGTTTTAACTGTAATCCGGAGATTAATGGTTGGCAATGAGACTTAATGTCTGTCACTGAGTCCATTTTTAGAAGAAGCTCCTGACTTCATGAAGCTGGAATTGAACAGTACAATCAGTTAGGTATGTTAGAAAAACATAGTTAGGATTTAGTATGCTTCCTCTCTTACTCTTGTGACTATCAGGACCCAAACGAGTGACTCTGTAAATCTTGTATCAATGATACTGCAGACACTGAGTATTTTTGGAATTAAAGTGCAGCTTTATAGTCAACAAGGTGTGTCCAGGCTTTTCTGTTGTGTTTTCTGAATGCTTGGTTTCAGTTTTTAAAAGTTGGGGGTCAGTGGTTCACAGTCTGAATTCCACTGGTTTGGAGACCATAGTCCATGTTGCTGTGGGGGCTGGTTTGACTCTTGGCCAAGACCCTTTGCTATATGTCTTTCCCCATTTTCTACTCCCCACACACTCCCTGCCTCTCTTCAGCTGTCCTATCTAATAACTTGGCAAAATGCCCCCAACAAAGTGGTCATGTAACAGTTTCCATAGTATAGACACCCTCACACCTGACTACATTTAAACTACCCTTTGTCTTTTTACATGTTCCCCTCAAAGGGGTTTAGAGTTTGTATTTGTTAAATGGTATTATACATCTCTCCATAGGAAGACAATAAAACAACACAACATATAAATTGATTGAACCTTTAAATCCCCAAATCACCTGTAGTTTTGACATGATGTCACATGTTCTTGTTTAAGCTTGTTAAATGCAGGAAATTCATTCAAGGTGATTTGTGGTCAGATTCTTGGAGACCAACAGTTCACTTTTCCACCTTGTAATGACCCTCTCTTTGTTATCACATCATTAAAGCACCCCATGGAGGTAGACTGAGAAAATTCCTCTTCCTTCTTTGCATAGAAAAAGGGAGTCTGGTTCGACCAGCATAGGTGCCACATACAGTGTGGCCACACCTTTGCCTGGGATATGTTTCAGGGTGTTAACTTCAAAGAAGAAAAAAAAAACCTTTCATTAAGAACAAGTTTAGTTCAACTCAAAGATTCACAATGTGAACAGTTGGCTCCATTGACCTCAGCAGCTGGTTTGTTGATATGACAACAACAATTAATCGCAAAAGAGTCAAAGAGGCAAAAACTATCTTATTATGGACGGGTCCGCCTCCATTTAATGCAGACAGTTTCTCCTCCTGCTCTCCCCTCCCAGTTTCAAGGAAAGCTGTCCAATCTGAGGTCATGTGCATCTGTTCTTTCGTACAGATGATGCATTGTTTGATCATCAGCCTCCAACTTTTCCCCCTTGTGGTTTTGAAGCATCTCTGAAATGTGACAGAAGAGTGTTTCAGAACCACACCCATATAATCTTTGATTTTCCAAGGCTTTTTTATCTGTAGTATTTAAAAACATTTGGTCTCTTTCTGATGGATCTTGAATGCAGTACTGAACATGTTAATTTATTAAAGTTAAAGAAGACTCAGAGACCACCAGACTCAACTTCACAGATCTGAAAATCTCCTTCTTTAACGTAAAATCAACCGTAAAAAAAAAACAATTACAAAAAAAGGACCACAGCCAGCCTGATGTGAGCACTCATGCCCTGACTGTGGCTCTTTACTGAGACAAACACATTTCTAGTAGATAGAAGTGGTGTGAAAACATTACAGTGTCACCCTTTTGGATATTTAGCAGTAAATATATTTGGTCTTTACTTAATACAATGTCAGGCTTTCTCTCTCCCAGATTAGCTCACGACACAGATTTTCAGATTAGCTGGTGTAAGGCAGTCAGTGTTTCAGAAAGAAGCATCCAGCTTGGTGGCATTCCTGCACAAATATATGGGCGTGTTCAGGTTTTGTGTGTGAGTGTGTGTTTGTGCGGAGTGAGGGGGTAGACGATGACAAAATGACAAAGCATTCTGTCATCTTTTCTGGTTTTAGTTTTCAAAGAGGGAGCTACATTTCAGTGAATGCCATAAACGGTTGGAGAAAATCTGTCTAGATGTTGTGTTTGTGTTTATATGTTGTTTGACTTCGCCTTCTTCGTGGGGGCCCACCACAGGGCAGGAGCTGCTGGGTTGGGAAAAGTGATAACCCAGAGCAGATTTATGGTCCATGATTATGCTTTCAATTGGAGTATGTCTGCATGCCAAAGGTATAAGTTGGTGTATGTAGGCTGGGGTCTTTACCAGGAAAACTATGCTCACGGAGAGGTACCGAAACCACTAACTGTGTGAGAGAGACAGAGATCTCAGTTTTAAAATTGTGTGTTTATGGTGTGTTAATATGATTAGAGGTAGTCTCTGAAAAAAGAAGAATTTGTGCCTCTGTCTGTAAAATGAGGTCCTCCCCCCAAAAAAACAACTTAAGCAGATCTAAGTGTGAGACACAGACCCTAGATTTGTGTGTTTATATGGAAAAAACGCTGTGAAAGGAGGAAGAGGAGACAAAAAAGATGCGTTTGAATCATGTGCATCTTTTAAGCAGGTTTTTCCTGAATGGGAAAGGAAATATGAAACTGGTCACATGACTTTTCTTGCTTTAAGAGTCATAAAAACAGAATTAAATAGCCATGTGCTGCAGAGCAGTTGTAAGAGAAACAACAGCTGCTTTAGACTGCAGCTATTAATCAGTAAATATGTGAGCACTCTGTATGTAATAACAATATACATTATTGTAGACTAACTCCATGTTACTGAATTTTGTCCCTCCAAAAAGACTCACAAAATGTTTAAGCTTCAGTTACAACAATGATTACTGATAACCAATATTTATAATTAGACCAATGTCTACTGATTGTTATGCCTCAGATAGACAACGTTTGGTTATTTGTTGGTCAGAATGGCAAAACATTAAAAAAATGCTAATTGTGCTTTAACTAGGCCACGTGTCGTTCCGACAGACCCTACTTCATTTGATCTCTTATAAACACAAACCCATTCTGGGTATCAACTTCTGTTAGGTTTAACATGCCTTGATTTTTCTCCACCTATTCCCCAACTGCCTTTTGTGCTGTTATTTAGGCATGATCATCCTTGTGACTCTGTCAAGCTCAATTGCAGAGTTTTAGGTTGTTTTTCCTTTTTTTTTTTTGGATAGCAGCAAGATTTGTCGTCACATAAACATAGCCTACATTTGTTCTAAGTGTGCCAGTGTAAACTGGAAGCAGCCCTGGACACAATTTTTTCATTCTGGGAATTCCTTTATTGTTTACATGTCAATTAGGAGTTAATTACCTCTGTCCGGATGAATGAAATGTAGTTTTTGGTGAGTGTTATTTTTCAATAAATCCATGCAGCATCTCAAGGTTTTCAGTGAGAATTGACTCAGTCTTTAAAATACAAACAACCTTTTATTTTGCGACCACACCTGTAACATGTCAATCATCACACCTCAGTTAAGGTCCCGCCCAGGCGTTTCCCATCAGGCCTACTGACAAGAAACATCTACACAATGCTGTAAATTAAACCTGTACTAACAACTGATTCATGACTTTAGGCAAACGTGACTCAGGACAGAGGTGACAGTTCAGCAGAGCCATCAGTCTGGCTTATCTGGTGGCAAAAAGTGGCATTACAGCAGTTTCAAGTGGGTGGGCGGGGGTGTTTGAGTTGGCAAGTAGGAGTTTCAGTGCTTTTTTCTGTAACAAACACCCCTCTCTTTTTCTGCTTTGTCTCTGCAGCAAGATGAGTTCAGATGGACAGAAGACACTCCCGCCCTACATCATACCAGGTAAACACATCACACATCAAGCTCACTCACATGACTGTTGTTGTCTGACTGGTTCACTGAATGTATTTTACTTTCCTTCATCCTGCAGAAGGTCCAAGTACGGGTCAGGGGGACATACCTGAAGTGAGGGTTTACAATGTCCACACCCCATTTAACTACCATGGCAGCTCAAGTGCCTCCAATGTCACACCAGGTAAATGCACGCCTGATGTTCCACTGCCTGATGTGACCTGTTGAAATCCTGACAGTGACTTTTCAATCAAAGTTAATCAACTTTGTTTCTCTCCTCCCCTCCCCATCAGTGTTCACTAGCGGAGGAGGAACCCATGGCTCAGGGCTGGATGGTGGGGATGGCAAACAGAGGTTTGTGAGCTATGACTCAGCACTTGGGGATTCTCCAGGAATGACAACCTGCACTTCCTGCCAGCAGCAGGTCATGACCAACGTCACCTACAAAGCAGGGACCTACGCCTGGCTCATGTGCTTGCTCTTCATCTGCTGCGGGTGAGTGTTTGCACCAGGTCCCCAACACCAACAGGAATTTCTGCTCATGAATACTAAACAGCACAGTTTCACTTATTTTCACCGTGGGTTTGTCGAGTTGTGCTGCCTTGTCAACATGATAGAAGATCAGGGCCATATCAACAAAAAATGATTAAGATGTTACAAATCTTAATAAGAGCTTGTCAAATGCTTTGGTTTCACTTTCTGAGGAGCCAACATATCATCCATCCTTTTGGATGATAATTCTTGAATCTGAGGGTTTTTCTGGATTTAATTCGGTTTTTTAGTGATCAACAGTTCAGATTTTTGCCTCAATTGGTGTTGATATTTATTTTTACATATTCAAACAACTTTGTAACTGTTGAATTTGCGGCTATTCTGAAGCACCTTGTGACCTGTGTTTTGATTCATGCTATTGTTTTTAAGACATTGCACACTTGAGCCTTTTCTCATCAAAGCAGTGGTGGTTTCAAGTCCAGGGAGAGCAAAGACAACCAGTTTTAGGCTGCAGTTGGAGAGGATTTTGCATCTGTCTTTAAGAAGTAAAACAGAATCTGTGCATTGACACTGACTCTGTGAATATATATGTTGTAGGTTGGTCCTGTGCTGCTGCCTGATCCCCTTCTTCATGAAGAGGTTCAAGGACTGTTACCACACCTGCCCACGCTGTAACAGAGTGCTGCATGTGGAGAAGAGAAAATGCTGTAAATGATGGAGATGTGGGCAAAAACATCCCCCATAGAAATATGAAATAGCATCCTGCTACTTTTGCATATGTTTAGGATGTCCATGTTTATTTCTGTGGGTGTTCAACGGCACTAGCCGATTCAGAATCTAAAATCATATTATAAGCAAACAGACTGGGAGTGATTTTGTTGTCAGAGTATAGACATTGGAGCTCTGACAAGTTAAATCAAGCACAACTTTTTGCACTTTTTGGAAGCTGTTTTATTTTTGTCCCAGCAGATAAAAGAATAAACTTTTTATATAACTCTCCTAAAATACTTCTGCACACATGATGTTACTAAAATGAAGGCTTGTACATAAATGTCATCAAATACTTCATATTTGAGAGACTGTGGATTTGAAACTAAGATAGACCAGTCCCCCTGCTAAAAGATATTTAAAATAAAAGCCAACACCGAACACAAAACTAGAGGATATTTCTGTAAATCATAAATTAAGTTTAGAGAACAAATTTGAACCAGTGTGACTTCTTTATATTGTGTTTATATGTTTACAGCCATGAAAGTACTCTTTTATTCTAGCAGATGGGATGAGGGGTGATTTAAGTGAACAGGTAGTTCAAAAAGAGCTGATTTAATGCACATCATCTGGCTTTAGAAAAAGTTTTCCTTTGCTCAATCCAAACTTTACCTCTGAACAAAAATGTGTCATGTTTAATCACCATAATGCAAAGACCAATGCAAGATTTATACTAGACTATATAACAATATTACAGGGTTTTCCACCATATGTGTTTGTAAGGCCGCTGATCAGAATATTGAACATTTTAAATCCTTGTAATAATTATCTGTCACTTTGCTTTGCTGCCTTTTATAGAAAATTATTTCAAGAAAGCATAAAAGTTTTGTTGAGGGATGTGACTCTTCTGCACATTTTCCACTGGATGAAACTGAGTGTGTTTGGACTTCTGTTATGTGCTATTATCTATTTTATATCATTATTTCTCTAATAAAAGCACACTACATAGATGATATTTGGAATGCTGTTGTGGTACTTTTCTTTATGTTTTATCTCTTTGACCTTACCTTCTGCTGTGGAGGTCAGGTGAAAGGTCAGAGGACAGCTCCGTTTAAATCCCTTTTAAGTAAAGTCAGCAAAGCAGCCAAGAAAAGTGCAACTACTAATCATCTGATGATTATAAAAGTAGAGACAGACCAATAATTGGGCCAATTGAGTCGGTGTCAAATCGACATTAGTGACATCGACATTATCTTTCAAAACAAGAAATGCATTTGACAGCATATAAGATTTAAGAATGACTGTTATTTGATATAGATTTAGTTTTAATATGTAGAATAATGCAGTTTAATGGTATTAATATTTAACTTTTATATTTTTTCCTCTTTGGTAATCTGGGATGGCTGCACAGGGATCCAAAGGTCCCTTGTGGCAATATCTTACCAAGTCTTCTCTCTATATTTATTAGATAAAGCACCCAATTAATTTCAACAAATTGTTTGTCATATGTTAGCATTATTACCGTACATCCTCAAATACAGGCTGGGTCTTTTACTTGTTTCTACTGCCTAAAGCACCAGGCCTTTTTATAGGGTAGGCCATTTCTCCATTTATAGGATAAGAAGTGAGCCTGACAGTCCACCTGCTTGACTCCAATCACCACTGTCCCTTCTCCGTCTCTAGTATCAAAGTCCAGAACAGACTTGCTGTAAATCTCTTGGCTGCAGAATGAATGATTGGATGTTTTAGATCATTTGTTATCAAAGATATCTTTATCATCCCGCCCAACTAAATTGACTTAACCTTAAAAATCTCCAGTGACTTAAACGTTACTCCATGTTGTTAAATTACGCTACTGTCTCATCCAAACCCACAGAGACCCATACTTGGACCCTGGGTTTAACACTATTAACTGTATGGATAACTCGGGCCCATTAATTACCGAAGCTACACTTTAGGAGTGGTTTATTTGGAAAAATTTCCTGTAAGGTAAACCAACAGTATGTGTCTGCAGAGCCCGACAGCCAAGCAGATCCACAACCGTGACAGAGTCACAACCCTCTTTGCGCCCCTGCTGGACAGAGTAGGTCATTGCATGACGGATCCACAACCCTCTTTTTAATCGCTATTCCACATCCACTTTTGTGCCTAGAAAATTTAATTGGTAACGCTTTCTTTACGGTACACTTGTTACCAGGTAATTAACAGGTAATTACCTAGTAACAACATGAAATTATCTGGTAATAACATGATAACTACTAAGTCAATACTGTCCAGTTTTTCTTTTTTTCTTTTTTCTGTGCAGCTTTATTTTCAAAAGCTATTTGGGGTTCTTATTTTCTATGATTGACACTTGATACAGCCTATGGGCGTGGGAAGATTGTGTCTCGATACGCCGTTTGAGCCGAGCATTATCACAACAACTCACCCGCCGAATGCGTACAATGCTACTGCGCGGTGGTGGTTACAGGAAGCTGAGAAAATCCCGGAAATACCAGAGCAATTTGGCTTCAAATTTGTATGATGATGGAAGGTTACCTACCTGGTAGCTAGACAGTATTGACTTAGTAGTTATCATGTAATTACCAGATAATTTCATGTTGTTACTAGGTACCTGTTAATTACCTAGTAATAAGTGTACCGTAAAAGAAAGCGTTACCATTTAATTTAATAAACAAGTTAATACATAAATAAGTGACAGCGGTCACATATTATCATCTAATCAAAATAAGTCTTTGAAATTTGTGAAGAAAGTGCTCAGTTCTTGGGACTCTGCCCACTTCCTTTCAAGGATTTGAAATTTATTTTAAAAATAAAGAGGGGCCCACAGTCACATATTTAGATATAAATCTAGGTTTCATTAATTTTACAGTTTTTTACTTATCATCTTTTTATGTATTGTCTGCCAGCCTATAATATTCTGGGTTTATTCTACCAATATATTAACTTATATTATCCCAATATCATAGGGATTGCCCTAGCTTTTATACTATTCATTCCTTGGCAATAACTTTGACCCCCTGAATGCAATAGTATGCGTCTGCAGAGCCGGATGAATGTGATATTTTGTGTGTGTTTTTCATGTATATTTTCATGTGATCATCTCATGCACATTATTTGTCATCGCACTTCTGTTTCATCCACTACAATGCTAGTAGCCTACAGGTCAAATAGTACATTTCCGAATTCCGACAAGCTAATGTTAGCATTAACGTGACCGAGATTCAATATGTATTTTAGACTGTCATGGAAAATAGATAGGGAAAAATGTCATAAATGGAGCCTGTCACATTTACATTTATTTCAAATTCCAGACAACAGTTTTTTTAATTACTAAAAAATTATGTGATTCACGTTTGATACTCGATCATGATGTTGCTCCATTCGAGCCAATAACTTTTGAGAAAGGAGCAGTGGTTAAAAAGAGGGTTGTGGATCTGTTATGCAATGACCTACTCCGTCTAGCAGGGGCGCAAAGAGGGTTGTGGATCTGTCACAGTTGTGGATTTGCTTGGCTCTCTGGCTCTGCAGACACCCCCTACTCAGGTAAACAGGGTTTTATTTCGTTATACAGCTGTAATTTGTCAAAGTAAACAAAGGGACATGATCACAAGACACTGTATGCTCTGAAGGTGTTTAGTAGTCATACAGTGCTGGGCTCTTTAAACCCAAATAAACAAAGTATTACTGCGTTTTTTACACAAGTCATTTTGAAATCAATCAAACAGACATGAAGTCTAATAAACCAAGAGAACAACAAAAGCATTAGGCTACTTGGCCCCTAATGATTTTGTAATTTAGCTTTTCTTTGCTCCTTTTTTCCTTTTCTTTGCTCTTTGTCGCTCCGCTTTTATACTGATATGACTTACCACTCATGTTTAGCTTAGTATGTAAAACCACTCCACCTAGCTTGCACTCTGTTGACAAGTGACTGATGATGACGCTGGTGGATGGTTAATATCGATCTTCCTCAGAAATCATTTGGAGACAATGTCGGCGATCAGCTTGTACATGTGCATGTCGTAAAGTTAACTCTGAGAGTGAAAATGAAGCCAGCACAACATTTTATTCAATATTTTACACCCAACCACAGTACTCAGTTTTGTAACGTTTTTACCAACCATGACTCCCTGCACAACTGCCATGCCTTTTCTAAAAACTTACTTAGGACAAATATTTCCTCCTTTAACAACCAACATAACATAGAACTTTCAGAGATCCAAAACTAATCAAAATTATTTTCTAATGTTTTTTTTTTCTTCGAATAAAACAATTCAGCAACGTGATATAGTGGACAATGAAACACAAAGTGAAAATCATCCCCCACAACTTCTAGGTCACAAAGTAGACACAATTGCCGTTCCTTAGGAATACCTTTATACTTATACCACCTCAACTTCCAAGGGTAAAACACCCACTCTTAATTGGACACAGAGGGACCTCTGTCCTTTTTTGAAATGAAATGAAACAGAAGGTTCAGTGGAATACTCAAATTTGATTTCAACATAATTTCTTAGTTTAGCTTTTTTTCCCCATAAATCCTCCTTCCATTGTTGTTGGTGTAACAATGACAGTTTCTATTTAACCTCCTTTAAAATACCCAAATGACTCTCTCTATTCTTTTTTCTCTTTTTCCTGAAACCGGCAATTGTACAGTAGTGTACAGTGGAAGAGTTGCTGTGATGACGCTCTGACCCAATAGTGTTTCGAAGATCTACGAAACCTTCTTATGCCCATAGGCTATAGTTAGTATCAATCATAGAAAACATGAACACCCTAACCGTACACACCGGTGGCGAGCACGAAAATGTCACTGCACCCGCTGATTCTGTCGACACCTCCCCCTGCCACGCCACCATGCCCAGCTTGGCGGATCTCGGCTCGCCTCTGTGCGCCTCAGTCCACAAAAATACCAAACTGGCTGTATGCCGGGCTGCGCCAGACGAAAATACAACTGCGCGGGGCTCGCCGCCCTCCGCCGCCTCACGGGCGTTCACGAAAATAGAGCCCTCTGTCTTTTAAGCTCCATATTGAGCAGCTTGTAAAGAAGCTTAGGTTCTAGCCAGCTTTACTTCAGAAATAAGTCTTGTTTTTCTTTTGCTGCAAAAAAGCATCTTGTTGCTGCTTTCATACCTCTGATTGACTATGGTGATGTTTTAAATATGCATGCATCTGCTCAAAGCCTTAGATCTTTGGCTACTGTTTATCATGGAGCTCTATGGCTCATAACAAACCCCAAGGCTTTAACTCATCATTGTACCCTGTATTAACAAGTTGGGTGGCCCTCTCTAACCATGCATAGACTGAACCATTGGCACACCCTGATGTACAAGGCTATACTTGGCCTGCTTCCACCATACCTGTGTAGTTGTATTCATGTTAAAAGTTCTGGAAGCATAGCCTTCGTTCTGCGACTCAGACACAAAATCTACTTTTGCTATCCCAAGTTCGTCTTGAAATGGGCAAAAGAAGTTTCAGTTATGCTGCTCCTGCAGACTGGAATCTGCTACAAGAAAAATTGTGTCTTGGAGAGCTGGGGCCTCATTTATAAAGCTTGCTTACGCACAAAACCTGGCTTGAAAGTGCTCACGCCACTTCTTACGCAAGAGTTGGGATTTATTAAAAAAAAACTATTGTAGGAATGTGCGCATCTTTAAGCAAACTCCACACCTTGCTTACGCACTTTTTGGAGACAATTGGAGCAAGGTGAGAACAATTGGTTAATGGAAAGCGGGCGTATAAAAAGCCATACAGTGACAGTCGTGCGCAATGCAGCACAATTTTCAAGTTTCAAGTTTTATTTGTCACATGCCTAAATGTACAGCTACAGTGGCAGTGAAATGAAAGTGACGTCTGCGATTGTGCCAAAAAAAAACAATAATAATAATGTAAAGTCTGTTCAGAGGGTGTTGTGAAGTCAGTTATGGGGTGTGTGTTATGAGGATTTCCGGATCCGAGTGGTCTGGGGGAAGAAGCTCCTTTTCAGCCTCTCAGTCCTTGCTCTGATGGAGCGAAGCCTCTTACCCGAGGGCAGCCACTCAAACAGTCTGTTGTTGGGATGGTGAGTGTTTGATAATCCGTCTTGCCCTGGACCTGCACCGCTGGGTGTAGATGTCCTGGAGGCCGGGCAGTGCAGTACGGGTGATGCGTTCAGCACAACGGATGACTCGATGCAGGGCCTTTCTGTCCTGAGAGCTGCAGCTGCCGTACCAGGCAGTGATGCTCGCAGAAAGCACAGACCCCACTGTGGCGGTGTAGAAAGTTTGCCAATTTGAATGTACAAATGTGCAAAAGAACAAATTCCATTTACATGCATTTGTTTTAAGATTAATATGACTAAATCTTTTTTGGTTTACGAACTTTCACCACCTAAGCAGCGGTAGATAACGGAGCTGTTTTTTTTGGAACACATGCATGAGTGTCACACGTGCTTGTGTTTTCTGATCCTCACCTGTCGCCGCCACGCTCCGACGGTGCAAAGCCACTTTTTTCTTTGCCTCCACCTTTAGATCAGACCACTTTTTCTTGATTTCGGCAACGCTGCGCTCAGGGCCAGCCGCACTTACCGTCATGGCAACGGCGTGCCATTCGGTGGCTTTTCTTTTATTGGTGATGCCATCGAATGGCCGCCGAATAAGGTCTACCGTCTCGCCGCCACCTCATTTACAAGAACCTCCACCTCGGTCTCTGAAAAGTTTCTTTTTCTACGACTTGCTGATGCCATGATTAAGCGTGAAATGCCGTGGATCCATCAGGCTTATTTACATGCAAATCACATTCATGAGGTAATTTGCATGACCATACATGGTGAATTTTGGGTGTGGAGAGGGCGGAGCATGAATCAAATCCCTGCTGCGCAACTTTCCGGCTGGTCTGTGATTTATAAAGGGAAAGTGCGTGCAGGTGTGCGTAGGCAGGGTTTTATAAATCAGATTTTTTTTTGGCCTACGCACTTTTCAGCTTTTCGACTTACGTACACTTTTAGTATGGAATCTACGCCAGGTTTTATAAATGAGGCCCCTGGGGCCTCATGTATCAACACTTGCGTGGGACTCATACCAGAAATGAGCGCACGCAAGGTCCATCACGCTGAAAAAAATCCGTATGTATCAAGGTGTGCGGGCGCCAAAAGCCACGTGTGTTTCCTTGATAAATCCCAATCAGCTTGGAATTGAGCGCAGATGTTGGAGTGACCGGGCCCGCCCCCGTTACGCCCTCCTATAAATATGCAGATTTATTTAAATAGGGTCTCCCTGTCCTCGCACGCAGACAAAATGACAAGAAAAACTAAATTTACGGCATGCGAGGTGGAGGTGCTGGTGGCGGAGGTGGAGGTGGAGGAGCGACAGCGTGTTTTGTTTGGTAGCCTGTCCAGTGGCAGTGCAAAACGAAAATGCTTGGAGTGGGAGAAAGTTTGCGAGAGGGTGAATGCGGTGGGTCCCAAGACACACCCCCCCGCGGAGATTAAAAAAAAGTGGTCGGACCTCAAGGTGGAGGTCAAGCGGCGTACAGCTGCCCTCCGGAGGAGTACTGGCCAGATAGGTGGGGGTCCGGGGGAGGAGACCCTCACGCCGTTTGAGCAGCGGGTGGTGGCGATTATGGGGGTCGCCTCTGTGGGGGGGATTGTCGCTGCTACCTGCGGCAACTCAGACAACCTGCCGGAGGGTAAGTGGCGTGTCACACAAATGTCCACATGCTTTGCCATAGATGTAAACGCAACAGATACACAGAAGCAGGAATTGAAATGAACAAATATTTTTATTGTGTCACAGAAATCAATGTGTCGGCCGTGTCGCCGGCTTGTGGAACCCCGGCCCGCGGCAGCCCGTCCGCCGGCTCGGAGTCGTCGGCCAGGACCAGCGGCATTCGGGCCGCCCCCGGCCCCAGCATCAGCAGCAGCACCAGCACCAGCGCGCCGACAAGTGGTGGAGCGTCCACCAGCCGCGGCGCTTCAACTGGACCACCCGGACGCACTGGAAGGGTCCTCACGGAGGCGGTCCTGCAATCACAGGAACAAATAATTCGAGGGATCGCGGGGATCAACGAGCAGCTGGACCGCCTCGTAAATGTCCTCGAGCGTCTGGTGGACAAAATAAATTAATTTGGCTCATTAAACTGTGTATTCACTTCTTACCCATTCACATTGTGGCGATGAGATTCTCCCGCGCGAGGACGGCGGCCCGGCAGGGATCAGCTCACATCCCTCCGTCTGCTGCTGGTTCATGATGTGGGGCGACGTGCTGCTCGGCCGTGGGGATGTGGTGCAGGTGTGCCACATTATGGAGGACGCCACACGCCATCACAATGCGGCACACCTTCTCCGGACGATACATGAGCACGCCGCCACTCCGGTCTGGCCGATGGCCCTCTCCACCACTGACCGAGAGCGAGAGTAGAGATGGTTGTACCTCCGCTCTCGGTCAGTGTGGGGGTTGTGGAGAGGGGTCATCAGCCAGGTCCTGAGGGGGTAGCCACTGTCACCTTCAGAAAAAGCACAGTGTGTCAAGTCTTGGGCTTGATGCGTTGTAATAATAGCAAGCAATAAGCAATCAATAACCCACAACATCCATCAAGTACTCGCAATCAAACACAGAGTACAATACATCAGTGTTGCACACATTTGGTTCAAGTCACTGATGCATGTCGAGTTTCTTGAATAACTTTATATCATTACATATTTACTCACCCAGCAGCCACCCGTCTGTCACTGCACCTGCCTGGAGCCTCTCCCCAACAGTGCTGTTGTACAGGATGTGCGAGTCGTGCGTTGAACCGGGCCACCTCGCAACAATGTTGAGCAGATTCATCTGCGCATCACAGATGATCTGCACATTGATCGAGTGAACGCCTTTACGGTTGACGTAAGCGTACTCGTCATCGGACGGCGCTTTTATGGCAACATGAGTGCAGTCAATAGCTCCGATTACGTTTGGGAATCCGGCTATTGCTGCAAATTGCGTTTTAATATTGGCCTGTTCAACCGCACCGTAGGGGAATTTGATGTACCTGTGGGAGAGGCGGATCAGCTGGTCCACCACTGTGGGCATGGCCCGGCTGATGGTGGTGTAGCAATCAAGACAACCCTGGGTGTGAAACTCACACATTCCTCACAGGAAAGTTTCCTTATCTGGTCCCAGGAAACAGGATATAAATCTTTCCAGACTCGTTTACACTTTCAGGTTACCTAAATGACCAAACCGGAGGTTGACTAAACCTCTGACTCTTCACGATTGGTCGATTCGGAGAACAGAGACAGAGTTTTTATTACCTTTCAAACTGACTCCATTTGCTGACCATCTAAATAAACATTAACGTCTCAACCCAGATCTCCCATTTGAGATTTACCTTCTTAAAGTGTGTGAACATACGGACCCCAGGATAAGGGGGGACACTGACCTCCAGACCTCGGTCGTAAAACCGTGCTCGACCATACACTGATAAAGACTGCATTCCTTTGGTGAAAGAATACAAATGACTGATCCTGACATCTTATGCATTCAGCAATGTACTAATCTGTCTAATCATGAAATTTGTGTTAAAATGAGATGTTTCCCATTTTTCTATGTGCTTCAAAAGCCGAGTTATCACTCTGACAGAATAAATCCTTTATTCTTTAGTTTCTTTAGACCAACAGCTTTTCAGACTGTTTCATGAACTTTTAAGAGTTAAATTTATCGACTATGAATCATAACTTAACTCTAGGTAACAGAAATAGTTTAGAATTGTTTGGTTTACATTGTAGATGTTTATTTAGTATTTTTAACCATTAGGTGGTTATAATATCATTGAATAATCTGAATGTGAGTATTTAGAATCCATTATTAATCACGATGAAGTTCATTCATATGTGTTTACTCTTTTGTTGTTCACAGTTTCCATGTGTTACTATCTGTTTCATTTCAGAGTAATTTAGCATGTTCAATGTGATACCTAAAACATAATGAGAATGTTTGATGTGATCCTACACTTCATTCATATGTGTTTAGTGTCAAATTATTTATCATGAAACCAAGCATTCAATGATATTAATCATAGTGAGTGAGTATCAGATCTGACTCTTTTACCAGCCAAAAGTATAAGTTAGATCAAATAATCAGAGATCCGAGTTCATCTCTGCTTGGAGACCACACGACCCCTCCTCCTCTTTCTCCTCACACACACACCCCGGAAACACTCCCAGTGTGAGAAGATAAAACCAGTGAAGTGGGGTTGCTCACGCTCTTATGTTTTCTTCCTCTTCTGCTGACTCTCTTGTGTGCTGACTCTTCTCCCCTTTTTCTCTTCTGCCCACACCCTTCTGTGGTGCGTTTCTTTGTTTTCTCTTAGAACTTTTATTAGTCTACTAAGTTTTACGCCACGTGTTGATTCACGTTGATTTTTCTTTAACATCGTCTTAAATCAAGTTTTGCAACTTCAACTTTTTGTGCACATAGCAATTCAAGATTAAGCCTTTGATTGATTTTTCTTTAATTTCGCGAAGCCATTTTTGAACGTTTCTCTGCGTGATTTCAAAGTCACCTCTGAACGCAACCCAGCAGGCCCAGGTCATCCTCTGTGCCAGAGGTTTTTTTGAGTGAGACCAAGGAAGGGACCAAGCAAGCATCCACAGGATCCACAGGCGCCGGCTTTACTTCAGGCCTGAGTGCTACAACTCCAGGCCCATCCTTCGGCTGACTTCAGTCGTCTTCTGAGCTGAACCGCTCGAACTGCCGGTAGCCTGGACCTTCGGAACCTGCTCCACCTTCTCCAAGGACCAGTCTCACTTAAGTATGCAAACCTCCAGAGTTCCAAAGAGGGCTGGTGCTGTCTCAGGCGTTCATAGCTCAGATATCCTCTTATTCTGGTAATCTTAGATTCCTCCAAATCCACATCCGAGTTTATCTCGACACCAAAGTTAGTGTAGGTTAATATGTTAGCGCATATTCACTCACTATCATTAACTTTAGTGCTCCTAGCCTGACTCAGAATCTTTATTTATTCACCTATTATTATTTATCTTCATTATCTTATCATTTATTGCATGTATGTTGTACCATCATTTATCCTGTAATAAACAGATCATTATTTTTCTAAGTTCCTGTCTGTTAGTGTTCTTCCAGAAGTGGAGTCCCTGAAATTAGAATTTCGACTGAAGATATGAGACTGATTAATTAAAACTGACTTGATGTTTGATTTCTGAATTAAACTTTTGTTTTCTTTATTTTCCCACCATTAAGGGTGGGTGGTGCCCCTTTCAACGAGTGCATAAATGTCATAATTTGAGATTATTAATCTTCAGACATTTATTATAAATCCTAATCGCTACAGTATTATTTTGGTGCGGCCTTGTGAGGCTCATTTCAAATCGCTACAGTGGGCTGGCTCACCCCAGAACGGTCCGCCATCTCCCGCTGGAAGGAGCCTGTGGCCAAGAAGCCGAGTGTGCCCAGCACCAGCGTTGGCACGGGCACCGCTCGGCTTCTGGCCGTTGTGCGCTGGAGCGCCCGGCTGAACTCCTCACACAGCTCCAGGAGGATGGCCCGCAGTAGCCGGAACCGGCTCACGAGCCACTCGTCAGAGTTCTGGAGCAGGTCCTCCCGCTCCATAAAGTGACGCTCGCGTCGGATGGCACGTTTTTCAATGCCTTCTATGAGAGCAAGTGCTGCCATTGTTGAATGTTGTCTTCTCTATTTGTAGTTGTATGAGTTCTTTTATAGCCCCTCCAGTAATACCGACAGGTGTTCGTGTTTGAGTTAATGTGTTACACATTAACACAAACACGAACACCTGTCGGATTAACAGTTAATCCACTGCAATGTGTGAACGCTTGTCACATAGTGAGTCACTAAACACCGCCACACAGCGTCGCCAAAGTGCCGTCAACGCAAGTATCTGCTCAACGCCAGCTTCTACACCACCTCCTCACTTTGCGTTGATTAGCGCTGGAACCGACGCTCGTGTTGCGATGATAAATCTGGACGTGTGCGCCGATCTTGGCAGACGCAAGGTTTTCTGGCGCGGCCAGCGTTGATACATGAGGCCCCTGGTCTCTTTAAACTTTTTAAATGTAGTTTAAAGGCCCTAGAGGAAGATGAAGCAGGCTGTAAGTGCCTAGACTAAAAATGTTCTGCTCTGCGACTTCGACTTAGCTGGTCGTTATGTCTTTATATGTCTGTAGTTGTTTATGTCTGTAACTTTGTAAAAGTGCTGCTGCCTGTCTTGGCCAGGACACTCTTGCAAATTAGATTTTTAATCTCAATGAGTTTTTTTTGTTTTTTTTTGGTTAAAGTTTCATTCATTCAATCACTCTTGGAAGCATCTATGAGTGCAGTGAAAATTTTAATCCAGAGGATCTGCAAAAGCCAACCCAAACCAGTGGACGAACTCGTGTTAAACATGGAGCAGTGCCTTAAAGATTCCACTGGAATGACTGGGGTAGTTATCACATGACAATGTTAATCCTAGCCATTACAGTTGTCTCCCTGTCTCTCTGCTCTTTAGTAAACAGAAAATGCATTTTCATACTCGGTAATGGCTCCTTTAATTCAATACTGCTGTGGACACCCTGAAATTTTAAGATGAGTACTCTCAAATGAGTACTCTCTCATGATTTTCTGAAAGTGGCAACTTACCTGCAACCGTGTTTTCTGTTTATTAGGGAGCTGTAGAGATGAGGAAACCCCTGGTACTGAACAGCAGTTATATCAGAAAATTTTATTTACCCATGAAGCTGGTGAAATGTAATTCTGTAGGCAAATAAAGCTTTTCTGATTTTGTGTTTTATTTTTGTTCAATGAAGAACTTGTAGCCTTTGTCCTGTTTGGAATGTGGTGTATGTAAAAACTCAGCCACAATTCTTTCAACATCATTGAACTGTATTTGTGGCAGATGGGCAAGGGACTTTGTGAATTCCATACCCTGAAAAGAGCAAGAACAATACATGGAAATGGTTTAAATTAGGAGCTTTGATCAGGAGTCAGTATAGTAAGTTGTGACACATTAGGGGAAAAATTAATAATTAAATATATTTTAATTTTGGGTCTGAGAGGCTAAATCTCATCACATGGTTGTCTGTGACTCAAATGCCAAATAAATGATGGGCCTTGATATGACAAAGATTCAAAGCCACTTACACAGAAATGTAAACAGCATGAGGTACAGTCACACATTTAAGCTAAAATTATAACACAAAAAAATCCTGGGGACTTCTTTTTTATTGTGGTCCTAAATAAACAACAATGATTACTGTGAATGATTCTATCACTATCCTATTAATCTTCTATTCGATCATTATTCTAACAAAATAATTACAATAAAAAAAATAAGCCTGTGATACACACGGGCAGACACTAGCAGCAGCATCACTTGGTTTTATTTCCAAATGACAAATTATAAAAGACGGATAACGTTGTAAAAAAAAAAAAAATACAGTAAAACAGAAAGAAGTATTAATGTTAGGTTTACCTTTCGAATATAAATAACGTTTGTTGGTTATGGAGCAGTGCATATGATCTCTATGCTAGAAATCCAGTTGATACCCTGCAATTGCAATCTGGAAGTTGAGTGACATCAGTGTGAATTCCTGAGAAATACAGTAGCTCAAGCCTTAGGTCCAATTTGAATTTTTTTTAAGTGTGCTCTTGAAGCATACAAAGTCTCCTCAAAATAACATAGACTGTATATAAGATGGACAACATGGTTCCGCCTTCCTCCTGTATACGGATTTGAAACCAAAAAGCTCTCGGTAATTCCGGGTTTTTCTCCACTTCCTTGAAACCAGAGCTGCGCAGTAGCGCTGCGCACATTCGGCCACGCAGTCGCCGAGAGTCCCTTTGATGACGCTCGGCTCAAACAGCGTAGCCCCCCGGTAGAGCTACGCAATCCCTGAACGCCCATAGGCTGTACCAGGTGTCAATCATAGAAAACATGAGCCCCCTAATAACTTTTAAAAACGGAGCTGTACAAGAAAAAAAGGACTTGAGCACAAACCAGTCTTACAATAACTACATGTCAACATCACAAGCAGGGGGGAGAAAAATTTATGTTCTGTGTAATAAATTTCTAAAGTTTGTCCACAGCTCCATAAGCTTTGCTGGCGGAGGCGGGATTTATGACCTGTACTGCAGCCCATCAACAGAGGGTGCTGTTCTCGGAGTGGCTTCACCCAAGCAAGGAGGCAGACTCTGTCCATCTTATATACAGTCTATGCAAAATAAAGGCATTACAACCATTTACTGTAATTATCCCAATACATGCACACTTGAAGTTCAAGTCTGCCGACAATGTTCAGCCAAATCACATATTTGTACAGATTTTTTTTTTTCAGTTCAACTTTCCCCAAAGTTGACTAAAAGGTGATATTGAGAGATCTAACTAAATACATTTGTAAAGAGCCAGGCAAACTCTCTGGATAGGTTTGTCACTAAAGCCTCTTACCTGTCCGTTGGCCATCAAAACATGGACCCAAAATAATGAAGCCCTACCTTTCCTTTTAAGTGTTTCATTTTCAGCAGCACTAATATGGACAAGCAGCAGTGCTTTTGGTTTTATAGAAAATTTTATTCAACATACATTTTCCAGCAAAAAGGCAATATACAGGAATAGTTGTCGTACACTGCTGCTACACTGAGGATTTTAAACTGGAAAAGATCAAATTAAGGTGTGATTCTGTCATTTTTGTACTGCACTTTTAACAAGACAAAACCAATGCAGTTAGTTTTGAAAGAAAAAATCCAAATGTAACAGAACAAAAGTCGTCAATGGTACATCAGGAACGCAAAGAAAAAGAGAGAAAACCCTACTCACAAGAAATATGAACACCTGGCTCAATCTGTACCCAACAACAAAGGCGTGTGTTTCTCTTAAATTTTACACGTTCATATTTTTAAATATACAATTCTTAAATGTTGTCTTTACAGAGCCAGCTATGCGCTATTAGGGGAGCATTCCATCTGTGCTTTAAAAAAACAAAACAAAACAAAACAAAAATAAAAGATTCATAGGGCTTTAAGTGTTTCATACAATGCTGGTTTTGTCTCTACACGATCCTTAAACCCATGGGCTCAAAGTGTCAGCAGCTCCCTACCAAGCACAGCACAGTTACTGCTTCAAACCACCTGGAGGTGACAGTTCCGATCAAGAGAAGATGTGAGGTTCTCCATTAGTTATGTTTGTGGTCAGAGGAGGAATGACTGAGAAAGAAATTAAAACCCCCTGGAAAAACAAAAAAAAATGGAAGAAAAAGTCACAGGGGTAATGTCCATGCATGTGTTCCTTTTAAGTCACAGCGCAACTCAAAGCCACAACCATACTGTACATTTGCCAGTCCTGAGAAACCTCCGACATTAAGTGCCTACGTGCAAGATGAAATACAGACAAATTTCCTCCTTTTTCCCCCCATTTATTTTAAACAGATGCTGTGGATTTTTGTCATTGTACAAGATCTGCAGAAGAGACAAAAAAATCATATTCCTTCAACCAAACTAAGTCAGAAAGAGTGTGTAAACTTGGAAATACTTGCTTTGTTGCACTAAAAGAATGGTAGCAGGATACATTTTAAAGAACCACATCAGGGCAACTCAAGGAGCATCAATGATGGGTGATAGTTTGCAGCTGATTTTGCAAAATAATGACCATCAGCCCTCCCTCTCTTTTTCTGTCAGTAAGTCCTTACAAACATCTGCCCATCACTTTCTCCACACAGCAGCATGGTGCCTCTGCAAAAAAAAAAAGTTACTTAAAACACCCACTGTGATGGGGGAAAAACCCCAGTGAGCAGGATGAGGGAAGGAAAAAAACTAAGTCTAGAGGTTCATATATATGTATATATATGTATAAATATATACATATATATACATATATTCTCTCTCTCTCACACACACACACACACACACATTTATACTGTGTTGCACTTCTTCTTGCCTCTGCTTATTTTCATATTAAAATCCGATTTTATTTCTTCCACTTCCAGACAGGCAGAAAAAAAAGAGGCAATCAACAGGGGGAAAAAAGCCGAGAATGTGGAGGGGGAAAATTACAAAAGAAAAAAAATTTAAAATAACCAAAATCAACAGTCAGGAGGTGGTTGGTGCAGTTTATTTTGTGGTTGAGGGGAAATCCATCAGCTGCAGCAAGATCCATTTCACTGAAGACATAGTGCCGATGTAGAGCTGAAGGGGTGTCCAGGCGGGGTGTTAAAAGTGATGAATACACACACACATGCACGCACGTGCGCGCACACACACACACACGCGCAAGTGCACACACGCAGCCTCTCTTACACAAACTCACACAGTTGGTTACAGTCTGTTGTTATGGTGTGTTAAAGTAGGTAGGGAGGAAGGCGGAGCTGGAGCAGGAGGCAGGAGGCAGGAGGCAGGAGAAGGAGTAGGAGAAGGAGGAGGACAAAGAGGAAGGGCGGGCAGCTTTTAGTTGTGGATCTTGATTGCTTTCTCCAGGTAGGTGTAGCGACCTCTCTTTGGAGCTTTGTTGAAATGATCCAACCCTAGCCAGGGGCGCGGGTGGGACATGTTACCTAGAGGGAGACACAGCAGTAAGGTCAATAATAGTACAAATCAATGAAACAGAGGCTACCAATCTGATGCAAAATGATATCAGACTTTCATGTGTGGATGTGGATCATTTTGCACCAATAACACCATGAAAAAGTAGTTTGAGGGCTATTTTAAGAATAGCTTCATTAAGGATTGCGTTGCAAAGTGACCCTCTGTTCCACGCACTGCAGAGATTGCTGAAGAAAAACTGGAATGGGGTACACTCTGCTGGACAAATTATGTGATTGCACTTTTTTCACCACTGAATGCATTTGTGTTGCTTTCATGAAGTTGAAATTGGGATCTATCTATTCAAGCACAATCACAAGTTGATATGATGCTGGAAGTCTCAGTTAAGTGTTTTCTGTCAGGGTGTAAGACAAATCTTCATTCAAGAAAAGAACTGTTCCTTGTCAACCTCATGAAACAGAAATCATGTAAACCAAAGAACCTTATCTCTCCGGTACTTTCTCATAAACTTTGTACATTAAATGTGGCATCCTACAAGGCTCAATTTTAGGGCCTCTATTGTTTTCAAATATTTTGACCATATTAACTTAACCTTGACTCTAAACTTTAAAATAGAGTTGGATAGGCTATTGTTGTCAGATTTAATCTCACTCTCATTTCTTCTTACTCAGCTTATTGTTGCCTAGAATTATTTTCCTTTCGTTAAAATTAATTACTTTCATAGTAATCCATATTTTATCACTGTTTTGGTTAAATCATTATAGTTGTTAGATTTGTTATCGCAACTTTATTACATTGACTATCATTGCATTTTGATGCATTATTACTTAGTGATATTAAGGGCTGTTCCCACTACCAGTTGCATTCTCCTTTTCAGTGTTGTTTTTTTGTACTAATAAAGTAAGCTATAACTCTAATAAAATCATGTTAAAATACTCTAGGTTAGAGCTTGTTATACTGTTACTGTTAATGAAACAACTGTCTCAGTAGCAGTGGTAGTATAAGCAGCACTCTCAACAGCAAAAGTAGTAAAAATGTACCTGGCTGTGGTTCGAAGTCCTTCAGGTTAACCTCATACTCGTCTTCAGTGATGTACTGATGCCGCCCCATCATCACAATCGCAAACTTGAACTGAAAAGAAATCACAAACACACACACACTTGGTACACCTGGGTACACTATTTAAGCCAAGGTTGTGAAGATTAATCTGAGAGTATTTTTGATTCACTTTTTAATGTTTTCTCAGCAAGTTAAGGATGCTGTACCTTCTCAAATTCTTTCTCCTGAATGTCCAGCATAGTCTGAATCCTCCTCATCACTTCCCGAAAAGACTCACCCTGAGTGGGTTATAAACATTCAAACACAGAGTATGAGTAATAGGCATGATAAGCTGTATGGGCTGCAAACTCTCATCACATGTGCAGTCAGACACACCTGTCTGATCTTGAGCAAGAAGGGAATCCCAAAGGTGCCAAAGACCTCCTTGTGGAAGTGAGCAACAGGGATTAGCATTTCGCTGTCTTTGTCCAAGTCCACTTGGTCCAAAGGAATCTCCTAAATGATAATGTGTCAGAAGAAAGATTCAGTCAAGTTCAGGGATGTTTAGAAGAGGTGCAACTCTACTCATCCTTGACGACGAGGACATGACAAGGACAGAATATAAAGAACACCTTTCAGTATGACACACTACAGAACACCAACATCCACGATGTCTTCAACAATATATCAAAGTACAATAATTAGCAGATGTTTGATCATGTCAACAAACTGATCATTTAGAAAATAGGAATAGGTTTGTATTACATGACTGCAAATCATTTGTAAGTGCTTTAATGGTAAAAAGAAAGAAAGGAAGTTATGTTTTACATATAATTTATCATTTATTTAAAATCTATTCATTTGGTTATTATCTGTTAAACATACTGTCAAGCAGCATAGTCCTGCAGAAAAAAAGAGAGAGAGACAGGTAGGTAGGTAGGTTAATAGAGAGAGAGAGAGAGAGAAATGGAAAAAGAGGAAAAGAGAGAGTGAGGGATGGTTAGGTTGATAGATGGATAGGAAGAGAAAGAAAGAGAGAGACATCAATTTTCAATTCATGAGCACTATGTTGTTGACCATCTTATTTGCTGGGGGCTAACATTGTGTCCCAGTGGACAGATGCAGAGAACTGCTAGAAACAGCTCCCATTGCTCAGTCACTACTAGTAATTTTAAACCAACTGACAGGGCTGAAACATCAGCTGCCATGGATAGTTTGAAATGAGAGGTATGGTCCCATTTCTCATCTTGTATCATCTCCTTTAAATCAAATCACTTATCTCCTTTTAAAATTTGCAAGGGTCACAGCTCACTCAACTCACCTCCTCAGGTCAGAAAATCTGAAAATGGGGATACTCCAGGAGAATCCAACCCCTTAAGTTATTATAGCAGGTTCGCTACAGGTTACGTTTGTTTTAAAACATGAACCTTTTACTTCAGTCTCTTAAAAATTTGGCATTTTAGAAACATTATGACTAATTCAGAACCACAATATTTAAAAACAGCTAGTACGAACTACTGTATTTCTCAGTATATGTGGCTCACACCAAGTATTAGCATTAGCGAGTTCCGTGTTGTCTTTTCTTTTCATTGCTGTGTCCAGAGATGGTACTGATTCCTCTCCACACTTCACAGATGTTGCTGTGTTGTAGATTCTTCTCTATCTTATTTTTGTACTCCAGCTTTGCCATCTTCAGTCTCCTCTTCAACTCGTGTTGCATTTGTTTGAGTCGTTCTTTGTCCCAAACTTTAAAAGCTTTCTTTTTCTGGTCAAGGATTGCTTTTATGTCACTTGTGATCCAGGGTTTGTTGTTGGGGAAACAGCGAACAGTCTTTGTGGGTATAACTGTGGCTGTGTCTCAATTCAGAGACTGCACCGTTGAACGGTGCATTTCAAGTGTGCGCGATGTCATCACGCGGCGCTAACAGTGTCCCATTTGGCTCGTAATTCTGAGCGCGCTTCAAATGCGGTCCCAAAACCACCCTGCCCCCCGCCCCTTTTTTCATGCGTGCATTTATGCACGCTTTCGTGGCCTTGGTATCCTAGAATTCTTTGCGTGCTGATGCACAGCTGTGCATTTTGGGTGAAAGGCCAGACTTACTTGGAGACACAGCGTGTCTTCAAAGAAAATAAAAGAAATCCAATAACACAAGACAGTCAGCTCAGGCTTCATAAGCGCATGATCTTTTAACTCACTAAAATCTGCGGCTGCAAACCAAACATGATACTTTATAGAGACGAACTGATCCGCTCTGCTACCACAATCAAAACCACTGGAAATAAGAAAGCTGACAAAACTGGTGGTAAGGCAGTGGCTCTGTAGGCTTCTTTGATGTTGGCATACGGCAGATCTGGGGTTTTGTTTTTTCTGGTAGGACGCTTCACAAACTGTGTGAATCCAGTCAGGTGAGAGGAGAGAGTGACATGGTTGAAGTCTCCTGATATTATTATTAGTGCCTCAGGGTGTTTTCTCTGAAAACGTGATTTTCGGTTTTTGATTCAGTGACATCTTTACCAAACTTCACTTTGATAAAAAATGTTTCTATCATCTCTCAAAATGAAACCACTGAAAATGATGCAGTGTATATGCCAAGCCAGTAAGTGGCGCTGTGATGCGGCTCAGGAAATGAACAAAAGAGAGAAGTCTACAGATCAAAAGTAAAAAGGTCGTTTTGGCTGGACACGTGCAGGTGCCATAAAAGAGTTATGCTGTGTGTCACATTATCGTTTCCAGAAGTACAGACAGACATCCACACAGAGATGAAATGGTGGTTGTTTACAGATTTATGCCCGTTTTCAATACCGTTTAGAGTCACCAGAAATGCCATTTCTGTGTGGATGAAACACTGATACGACAAAAAACTTTTGTGTTTACTCCTGAATTTGTTTCCGTGTGGACGGGTTGATACCGCCTTCAGACAGACTTTGCAGCGGGGACTGGTTTACTCGTAATCCAAAACTGCGAAGCCGTACCAATTTCACACGATTGATTTGCTCCTTCCCTGTTTGGCCACGAAATTATCGCCTTTTTTGCAAACGCCATGTTTGTCTACACTGGTGTGTGTGGAAACTGGGGAGAACTACGGTGGCCTGGAGGCATGACACAGAAGAAAATCAATTTGACCATTTTAGAATTAATTAAAATCGTCGTAATCAAACAATCCGATTACAATTTAAAATTGATTAATCGTGCAGCCCTATAGCAAATAAAGCCAGACCTCCTCCTTTCTTCTGGCCACTAGCTTTAGCATCTCTGTCTGATCTTTTGAAAGTGAAGCCAGGTAGATCTACACTGGAGTTTGAGTTGTTTTGATTCAACCAGGTTTCAGTAAAACCCAGGAAACTGCACTCAAAGTATGCTTTCTCAATCTTCACCATTATTTCCAGCTCGTCGCTCTGGCTGGGCAGAGACGTTTCCCATGATGACTGATAAAACATACGGTTTATATCTCCATTTTCTAGTCTTCAACTTTGCCTTCACCTGTGCACGAGCAGGGCAACCACAAAAACACCACCAGATGTCTGCTGGAGTTGGATGTAGTCGTCCAGATTTGCTTTGTCTCAATGAAAGGAGCTCTGCTCTTGTGTAAACTCCTCTCCGAGCAGAAATATCCATCAGCAGCCAACAAAACAAAAAAAAAAAAAAGAGCAAACAGCAGAAAATTCAGAGACCAGACTTTGCTGCCACCACTTGGGTTGTGAGCGCAGGTTCTGGAATGTTCTAGAAGTCAACTTAGATATCATGGTGCTGCTGTTAAGGGGTCCACTGCCTATATCTTAGTCTGATAAGCTTCTGTTGTGGATAGAGGTTTAAGATTGACTTGTGCTGTAGGGCTGCTCCAGACCCGACTTTCAGCAGAAAATTGCAACAGCCTTTTTCAGATGAATTATCTACTTCAGTTTAGTTTCAAGTCAGTCTCTGCAAATGTGACAAAGAAGTGAAACCCTAAAAAAGGACATTGTAGTCAAATTATTCATTTACATCACTCTGATGGCTGCTTAGCAGAGTATTGGGTAAAGAAGAGGAGGATTACAAAAATTTAACTTAAAAACCACAAAGGGATCGCCTCTCACACACTCTTACCTCTATTCTGAAGGTGCGGCTGGCAGCTGGAGATAAACATTCTAGCAGCTCGTCCTCCTGGTGAACCCCAATGATTTTATAGCTTACTATCTCTAACAGTCTGCAGAGGAAGACACACACAGAGGGAGAGAGACAGGGGAGAGAAGGATTAATACTTTGCAGGGGCTCTTCAAAGACTAACTTGTTTTCTGAGCATTAAGTCATATTAAACAACAGATAAAATTTGAATTAGTCTACAAAAAAAAATAAATAAATATCAGAGCTGATCAGGAGAACACATTAATAAAATTAAGATAAAGCTTTACAGACTCAGATTCAAGCACCTTTAAGAGCACAAGGGACCAAGTGGCTGGTATCACATGGCTATGAAATTAAGTAAACAGCAGATCTTTCAATCAACCAACATTTCAAACACACACCTCTTAAATATTAAAGCACATCATACCAAAGTATCTTTAAAGATAACAGTCACTCTTCTGAACAAGCTGGAGAAACGTTTTAGACCTTATTGAGGCAAACAAGTTTTTGGACTCCCAGTTCTGTGGTCTGGAATTTGTTTCAGGGGGAAGGTGTTTTGGAGTTGAGTTTTCTCTGTGTATGAAAGAGGCTCTTGATTGGGGACAGAGGTCAGAATGACTGCGACACTATGTACAAGCTGTTCAAAAAGCAACAGACATAGATTTATAGAAAAGGGAAACTGTCACATCTTAGCACATTTACAGGAGGGACCGTAAGGAGCGCTCTGTGTGTACTTGAGACTGTGAGATGAAAGACATACATGAAACAATTCAAATGAAAAACTCAGTAACATTGTCTTTCATGTGTCTACCACATTTACAATCCTACTGTGGAAATGCAGAAGGATGGATGAGGTTGGGGGCATAAAAAAGTCTTCATTGTTAAATGTGCGTCAGTGTGTCTTGTTGGTGCTCTGACAATCATGATTTACTTTGATGAATGACAGACAATACTACAGACTTTAAAGGGATATTCCAGCGTAAAATTAATTTAGAGTCGAACGCACCGTAACACTGAGTTACACACCCCCTCGAGAGATGAATGTTGCCGACCGCTTGTTTCTCTTGTTATACCAACTTTAGTAATGACCAAACAATACACAGTGGTCTGAGGAGCCATAAACAAACCTCAACCAAAAAGCCAATCTATAACCACAAATAATGCTTAGAACAGCACCTAACTTCATCAACAGTACATATAGAGTCCCAGCCATAGTACTAGCCAGCAAACAGCTTTTTAGCTTTGCCTAATTTCTTTAGCAAAGAGACTAAACACAACTCCCCTACCCTTGTCCAGCAGTCGCTTGTTTGTACGGAGACCTCGGACAAGACCATTACGGACTACAGCAGGGCTACCTATGCAGAGGAAGAACATTTAAGATCATTTCTTCATGGAAATGCAATCAGACCGAGACGCTAAGGCAGCAGAACTACCATGTCTGCTGTGCAAAATGATTAATTTGGTGATTATTACTTCAAGGAAATTATGTAGAAAGGATATAGTACAAACTAAACAGTCAACCACAAATTCAGGCATCCAGGGTAGGCACTTTTTCAGATGGAGGGACTTTATCCAAATTATCATGTTTATCCCTGTAAGCCATCGCCGTTTCTGTACTTGTCTCCACTAAGATAGAACCCTTGGTATGTTGCCTTGTGGTAGAGCATGAACCTGAAATGTAAGTGTAAATGGTACTGAATAACTAGTTATCCATCTTCTGTAATGTACGTGTGGCCTTGCCAAAGTATTTAAAGACTATGTTATGAGATATATTTGTGTGTGTGTGTGTGGACAGTGTGAGAGCTGAAGGGCCGATTAGCAGCAAAGCAGCCAATTTTCATCAGACCGAAAACCAGGACTGCAACTACAGCACTTTATAGCATCAGCCAGGTTCTGGCTAAACACAGTAATGAAGGTCAGACTGAAGGTCTTCCAGATCAGAGACAGAAAGGTACGTTTATCCTCACACATCTCCAACTATGCACAAATTCAGCCTGGATCTGGTGTGCTCCCCTGTTTGAATTAAATATCAAGTCAGGCTATCTACAACAGCTATGGCTACCTATGCAGACTGGCAACTTTTTGCCCTTGCACTTGCATGTATGTTTGCATTGCTGACACTGAAGTAGTAGATTTTGGCAGAATGCAAACTCGGATTGCAGATCTCTGTGTGAAAAAGGCTGGGCACCTCTGAGACAGCTAAACAAACTAAACAGTCAACCACAAATTCAGGCATCCAGGGTAGGCACTTTTTCAGATGGAGGGACTTTATCCAAATTATCATGTTATCTGGACAGCCCTGTTTCTTATTTCTGCATTCCAGGAAGATATTAGGTCTTTCTTAGCTGTAGTGTATGTGTATATATTCTTTTTTTTTTCCTCTCTCTATTTTATATATATATTTATATATATATATATATATATATATATATATATGTGTATGTGTGTGTGTGTGGGTGTGTGTGTGTGTGTGTGTTTTAAAATTCTCTATTATATATATATTCTTTCCCCCTCCCCTCCCTCACAAAAGTATTTTTGTTAAATTTTGTTGTTTTTGTCACTCTGTTTTGTTGTTAAATAAAAAAAAAAAAAAAAAGGCTTTCTTAGCTTGATTTAGGAATGTTGATCATTGTGAGCCTAACCTCTTGATAAGCCATCCTTTAACTGTGGTGACCTCTTCAGACATGTTTTGGTCGTACTAACCTAACATGTGCCACACACAGGCACACATATTTGCAATGGTGGTTACCTGAGCTTCTCAGAGCCTTTTTCAGAGAGCTCCACTGCCTTTTTACATTCTTCCAAAAGGTCACGGACACAGCCGTGCTTGTCAGGGTAGAGGGTAATCTCCTGCAACAAACACAGAAACAGTTTAATAGAGTTATGCACACTGAAATATCTGTGGTAATTTCAGCAGAAGAGTTGTAATTAAGACTGTTAGGTATGGTGTGTGTTTTACCTCCTCTCTGAACTGGCTGTTGAGCCATATGGATTTAAAACTCCTCCTGTTCTCAAAGTCTGTGATTTTCATCTTTAACTGTGAAAAGAAAAAACTGATCAGTCGAGTTTCGTTATGCTGTGAGCTGCTTTGGGGATGCTGGTAATCAATTGTGGGTTGCTGGTAACTCTATATAGTGGATGTATAATATGTTTTCATGATTCAGATCCCACAGGTTTCCTTTAAAATTGAAATGTTGTGGTGACACAAGAGGTTTCTGCAACACATCACACAGCGACAAACAAGTCCCTCCAAGCACCAGAGAGCTGAGGTTATCAGCAGCTTTAATTAGAGAAGAATACAGTGGGGTAGTCAACCTAAGCTGACAGATGTAATCTGGTTTGGACAGCTCTAGTTCTATGTTGACTCAGAGATGACAACAAACCACAAACTGAGCCTTATCAACACTCAGTCCAGCACCAGAGGATTTACCGTCTCAACATTTACACAAAAATCTGGTTCTCTACCTTAAATTGGTTAACTGTACAGATGAGTAGGAAAACATTGAATCTATGTGACCTAATTCTGGCAGCGATAAAAAAAAAAAAGTAGACGGAATGAAATTTTTATGAAGGTATACTCATGTTTTCCATTTTCATAAACACCTGAGGACCCTGGGTTACATCACTGATGATGTGTCTAAGTATGCATCGCAAGATGTCTGAAAGAACCTGTCAACCTGGCTTGGCCAGTGACGCCCGGGAATAGGCTGGATGACTACCATGAATAGCATGGCGACAGCTGGAAAGACAGCGGACAACTGGAGAGACAGTAACTGGGGCAGGGAGGGTTACCATCCCAAACTGCAGCTCCTGCAAGGGAGCACCCACAACAAACTACGGAAAACCCTGACGAGTTATACCCCCAGAGGTGCCTGAGAGGGGGAAAGGATGAGCACCTCGGGACGGATTTACAGGCAACAACCCAGGCTAACGGAATAATGACAACAAGTGCAGTCTGTACATGTGGCAAGGTCCTTAAGAATCGGCATGGCCTGAAGATCCACCAGGCCAAAATGAGATGCTTAACAGGGAAGCAGGTGGAGCAACGCACAGGTCCAGCACCTGGTGAGACGCAGGAGAAGCCCGGCCCGGAGTCACTCCACAGAGCCCAGTCCCTCCAAGCCCCACCTGCCCCTCCCCAAACTTGGCACTCAGACCAACACCGGATTAAGTGGCCTGCCACCAGTAAGGAGAGAGAATGGCACCAGTTCGATGAAGATGTGGACCAAGTGCTGGAAGCCACTGCCAGAGGCACTACAGACCAGAAGATGCGAGCAATGTGCACCATGATCATGAGCATTGCCATAGAGAGGTTTGGCACGAAGGAGCAGCAACCATCAAAAGGTGAAGGGAGGCCAAATCGCAGGGAGGGAAAGATCAGCCAGTTGCGCCGGGAACTTAGGCTGTACAGTACAAGCAAGCAAGGGAGAAGGAGAAGAGTGGCCTTCCTGAGCTCCGCAAGATTGTGAGGAAGAAACTCACCACTCTCTGTCGGGCGGAGTGGCACAGCGGTCTCCTGTGCCAAGGTCTCCTCAGCTGGCATAGAGGTCAGGACTGGCAGGAAGTGGAGGGCGCAAGATACAGTATACTAGGCTGAAGCATGGCTGAGGCACAGTGTGCTGGTGGGAGTGGTGACAACAGGACGGGCTGGGCTTGGCAGCAACCCGAAACCTCGGTTCGACATAGTCAGGGGGAGAGAGAGGCGCCAAATGGTCCAGGAGGAAATCCGAGCAGGGGTGGAGGAGGCCCGCTCAAGCCAGATTGTGGGGATGCGGTAGCAGGGTGCCTGGGCACAATGGAAGCAGGTGCTGGACCAGAAAATGTCGTGGTCAGAGCTTTGGAAGTCTGAGCCACACCGTATAAAGTTCCAGATCCAGTCAGTCTATGACGTCCTCCCAAGCCCATCCAACCTCTTTTGCTGGGGCCTAGCAGAGACTCCTGCGTGCCCACTCTGCATGAAAAGGGGATCCCTGAGGCACATCCTGAGCAGCTGCATGAGGGCCCTAGGAGAGGGTCGCTACCGCTGGCGTCATGATCAGGTGCTGCGGGTCATCACAGAGGTCATCTGCTCAGGGATCATCAGGAGCAGGCAGTAACAACCAGCAAAGAACACCATAGCTTTTGTCAAGGCTGGAGAGAAGGTGCACCACTCAAGAACAACAGGAGGGCTTCTAACAACAGCCCGGGACTGGCAGCTGAAGGTGGACCTAGGGAAACAGCTCAAATTTCCAACTCCCATCGCTGAGACCTCACTCAGGCCAGACATAGTGCTGGTGTCAGAAACATCCAGACAGGTGGTAATGTTGGAGTTGACTGTTGCTTGGGAAGACCGGATGAAGGAAACCTTTGAAAGGAAGAGGGCCAAATATGAGAAGCTGGCAAGCGAGTGCCGACAGAATGGTTGGAGGACCTGGTGTGACCCCATTGAGGTGGGGTCTAGGGGCTTCGCGGGCCAGTCTCTCTGTAGGGCACTGAAGAGGCTGGGAGTGAGAGGGCTGCACAGCAGGTGATGCCACAGAGAGAGCATCAAGATGGCTGTGGATCAAGCGGGGTGAACCGTGGACCACTAAAGCTACTTAGACACAAGTCGGGGCTTGATCAACCCTGGCTGGGTCGCCCAGGTGAGGGTGTATGATGTTGAAAGACCCGAAACACCCGAGGACCCTGGGTTACATCACTGATGATGTGTCTAAGTATGCATCGCAAGATGTCTGAAAGAACCCGTTTAAATACTGCCATTGTCTTGGCCCCACAGTTCAGGATTCAAGCTGAAAGAATAAATAAATAACAGTTTGTGTCAACTGGGATGCTACCCGCACACAAGGCACTTCATTGTAATGCCCTGGCCTTAACATGTGAGTAAAATATTTCACATAAATTCTCATGCACTGGGGCACCAGTTTGGCTTGACTCTTAAGGCAAATGCCCCATAAACAGAGGCTACAGCCCTCCGAGCAGGAGGCCCAGATTGATTCCAGTCCCCAGCACTTTGCGGCATGTCATACCCAGAGCAGGGCACACATTCATTGATACATTAACTATTTGACTATTATTCATTATTCTGTCTCTCATGCTCTTGTAGGTCACACATTAATATTGCTTTTCTTTCCAGTCTGTTCCAGAACTTCCTCACAGATGTTTTTAAACACTGCAAAAACAAAGCCTAAGAGTATACCTACCTGCTGGTAGTACAGTTTCTTGGGCTGTCGCGGTTTGAAGAATTGCAGTAGGTCCCGCAATGTTCCCTCATAGTTGTGTCTGAGAGGATTCCCTGGACCGTCCCTGTACCTGGCCACCACACCACCAGGCATGGGGGGAAGATGACGCAGGGGAGGGAGAAGAGGATACCAGGAAGAGAGAAACAGGTGGTTGGAAATAAAGAAGGAAAGAAAGAAAGAAAAGAGGTAGAGGAGGGTCAACGGAACAGGAGAGGAGAAAATTCAGCGGGATGGCAAAAATGAATAGAGGGGGATGGGAAAGGGGAGGGAGGCAGAGTGGGAGGAGTTAGAGGAAAACAACAAAGAAAGGTGGGGGGGGACAGGTTACGCAACATTTCTACTGACAACTGTAGTAAAAACAAAAACAGTGTGCAAACAAATGCTACTTGATTCTAAATCAACTTCACAAAAGATTGAAGTTTTCAGTCATACTCATAATATCTGTGTGTGTGTGTGTGTGTGTGTGTGTGTGTGTGCATGCATGCGTGTGTGTGGATGAGACAAGCCTCCTACCCCTGTGACTTGAAGAACTGCAACAGCATGGGGTCTGTGTTCAACCTCTGTGCTACTGTCTTTGCCACCTGACAAACACACAAAACAGTCATTTAGAGAGGGGACCATCCTGTCAGCGTCCTGCCAGGTTTCAAGGGTGCTGCTATTGAAACGCCAAAAAGGAATCTATAGATCTATGTACATTCATGATTTTCAAGCTCAATAGATGACATTCAGAACATCAAGATTAAGAGCATTTGATTGTTCAAATACTTCACCTGAAAATAGTTCATGCGGTTAGAAAGCGTGACTACAAATCCGGGATCATTGTGGATGGTCTTGTCACAGAAAATGACGTCCACGCGGTGGTACAGGTCCCGGAAATAGTCCTTGGCTGTCGGCAGCTCACTGCTGTCATTCTCTGGGTCGTCCCTGTGTGTTTAAAGAGAGGAATGAAAATAAGTCAGAGAGGAACAGAATAAGAAGCTTTGACAGGAAGAGACAGAAAAGACAATGGAGCTGAGAGGTAAGAGGTGAGAGACAAAATGGGGGCGTATGAAGCAAACACAGGATTAATATGGACCAAACAGGTGCCATGATGCACTGGTATACTGTATTACTATGTCTCTGAACAGCTCATTACAGTTTGTACATGAACTTTTTCCACACACAAAAGTGACAGCCCTAATGAACCATTTGGAGCTTTGTTTAACTGGAAAGGGGGATGTGATGCCAAGTTTGAATTTTAAATACATCTAAGCATTTTCCTATTTTAACAGTTATAAAGCTACTGTAAGGATTTTTTTGATCCTCCAGAAAACGACTGAAGTTCATACAGATGCCTCTGCATGATATCCAAACAGATCAGCAAACAAGACCTTCAGTCATATGATTGATGATTTTTATGTTAGACTTTTTGGTGTCTGAGATCAGTGTGAGGAGGTTAAGCAGTGTAAATTAAGCAGCTGAAGAAACAGCCCAGATTTAACACTTTTCACATCAACTATTGGTAGCTAATGGCACATTTGACTGTGACAAGTCAGCAGGATGAGATTTAAGCATGTATAGGACAAGATAAGCAAAGACTGCTTTGCCCACAGTTCCTCACATAAGTGACATTAAGTTACTTTGAAAATAGAGGTTCTGGGGAACACTTTGTAAGGTGGAGATTTTTTGAAAACGTTGCGCAGTTGGTTTGCGTGGATAACAAAAAATTAAATGTTGGTAAATGCTGGTAAAATGAACTTCACAGGCTCACAGATTTGTTCAGGTCTGCTCGTCACTATCGAGGTTCAATTAAATGCTCATTAGGAAAGCTTCCTGTTCCTTGTGATTATACTGCAATCCTGGGGCAAGTACATGAGGCTACATAGTTTGTAATTCAGCACTCGGTTATAAAAAAGAAGGAAAATGCTGTTTATAATTGTTGTTAGATCAAGTAGACACTTTATGCAGCTGCGCACAATGTTCTTCTGTGGTGTTCTGACACGACAGACTGATCATACCTAATCACCACTTATTGTTCTGACATGCTTCTGCATCGACAGGATTTCATTTCAAAATGGAGAGAAAACACACAGACACACACACACACACACACACACACACACACCACAGTGAGTCTTACTTCTGGAAGACAATGATGTCCCCATCCATGAGCTCATCCAGGGCCTTGTCCAGAGAAACATCATAGTCCTGTATTCGCTCTGTTAGGTTGGGCTTTACTTCCTGTAACACACAAGGCATCATGGGAATTGTAGTCAGTGTGCTAATTTGCAAGTACTTGGTTGAGAATGTGTAAAAATTCCAATCAACAGAAGGCTGAGTGTGAGGGAAAATAGAGATGCTACATATGACAGTGTGAGAGGATGCACAAGAGTGCCTGCCAGGGAGAAGAGCGTGAGAAAGTGAGTGTGAAGGAGTGCCTTAGGAGATAGAGCCAGTGAGAAGAGGAGAGAGGAATGTGCCTGTAAGTGAGTGTTACATAAATAGATCACCTCATAGAGGATAAGGCTAGTTTCCTGCTGAAACCCTGCTCGCTCACACATGACTGGCAGCAGATCTCCTGTTTACAGCAAGAGGAGAGCAACACACAAACATAATTAGATACTTTGAAGCCTTTTTTTAATTAAGTGCACAAGATAGAATATTCAGCTAAGGACAGACTTTGAGTTTGCCACCACTCACTTATTTTGCAGGATATAGGTGTGTAGATATGTCCACAATAATTTAAGCTTCTGGTTTTGGGGTCATACATCTTCAAGAACAACATGACATCATCTGCAAAGATGGGCAGAGGACTGAAAAGTTAGAGAAAGTTCTGCTTTGTCAGGAAATCAAGATCTGAAATTGCTCAAAGGATGGCAGCTAGTGTCGAAATGAAAATGATTAACAGTTATAATTGGTTTGCTAATAAAGGAAGAAAGAAATCGTAACAGTGATTATAGCCTAGATAGAAGCATTTCTACTGATTCAAGTTGAACTGTGTCTGTACAAATACAACACACTGTAAGCTAAATGGAAGAAATGTGGGTCAAGCTGCTGTGGGTCCGGCTAAACGTCAAATCACTGAATCATAAAACTGAAACATGAAAATCGTGTGTTGGACTTACGGTCTTTGTCAAACTTGGGTAACGTAGCCCCGCTGGCAGCCATCTCTGGATCCACAGTCTCCAGAAATATTGTCCAGGGGTTCTCATTGTCGCTCAAGTCAATCATCTGAAGCACAAACATAAACAAAATTCTCATTTTAGAGGAGAATGAGAAACCTAACTTGTGCACCGGGCTATAGCTGTCAGACTGCAGACATTAAGCATGACTATAGCCTGATCTGGCAGTCGTAGGGAGTCAGGAAGGTTACATCCACGACGCCTCAAAACTTCCCCACAGAAAATGTAGTATCTTGGATTTTTCTCTCTGCCCTCTATGATCAAAATCGTCCAATGAGAGAAGAGTGCTCTGCATGTGGTACCAATGTTAAAAGTGTAAATGAACAAAATATTGAGGCAAAGAAGGACTGGTGAAGCTGGTGCTGCAAGATGGAACCATAAGACAAGAGAAAAGTTTGTCAAATGTTGGTAACTACATCTCTGCTTTTTTGATGTGTCATTGCTGGAAAATCATGACTGACCACAAGAAGAAAAAGTATGTTAGGAATAGCAGATACCTCTGCCACCCAGTGAGTAACTGCTGTTAGTATTTCTGGGAGTTTTTTACCCAAACCCTCTATCTTTCAACGTCCTCTTGATGTATCCTTAATCAAGTCACGGCACAATGTTATGGTTCTGTTTAGGAATGCACCGAAATGAAAATTCTTGGCCGAAACTGAAAACGGAAAATGAGGAGACCAAGGCAAAAACACGAAACACTAAAAAGAAATTATTATGACAATTATTAGTACCATTGCATCTATGACTCTGACTGTGTACTAACCTCACTAAAATTAAGGCATTGCAATTGCATAAATTAACATTGAACATTAATTTAAATTTATCAACATAAAATATTGAATTTAATTAACATTAAATTGATATTAATTTATCCAATTGCAACATGAGTTCCATTATCATTAACGGCTCATGTGAACATGTCTTAAAAATGTCATCTTCTCGAACATAATGGGGCTCAGTGTGCTCAAAAACCGCAGAAATCCAACATCCTCTACAACAGAGAACAGCTGATCATCTTAGGCAGTAAAGTCCACCATTTTTTGTGTAATGTTCTTTGCCTTTGCACCATCACTGAGCAACTTTCTTGCCTTTCAAAAAATGTCCGCCACAAATGGTGGTGGACGTTTGGAGGGATTTTCCTGTTCTGTGCCGCGTTCTTCTCATATTCAGAATGGCGGTCAGGATGTTTGGATTAAGAAACTTTGCAGATGCACCCCCTCTTGAAATTTTAGCGTTACATGCTATGCAATTCACTATCCCTGGTTCTCAGATGTGTTGAAGTATGTCCACACCCCAGACATGTTGGCCCTTATCCAGACAGGCGCATGCTGGCTGTGGTTTCTGCTTGCATCATCACAAGATTTTTTTTGGCTGTGTTGTTTCGGTGAGAAATTTTTGTTGCATCCCTAGTGCTGTTGTCACTAAACCTCACACAAAAAGATAATGTAGTCTGACCTTGGCACAACACAGACAAGAGCAGCATTATTGAAATTACAATTCACACAGAAGGAGAGGTATTTCCAAAATTCAGGGACTCTATAGAGGGATAAATGTTGTGTGGATTCAGATGTATATAGGTTTTGTCTTTGTTGACAATACAATGCTGGGACAAAATGATTTGAGGTGGACTGCTGGACTTTTAAAAGTTGTCATATTTTCCTCACTCCAGATCTAACCTTTTACCTAAAATAGAAGCAATGCATTCCTGTAACAGGCTGAATTGGTTGATGGGCACAGTGTCAGTGATCTTTTTCATTCCTTAAAACTTTTCCAGCTGCGAGTCCTGTTGGTAAAAATTTTGTTCTGCTGATTCAACTGTGTAAGGCTAAATATCGAACCTACTGCAAAGTTTTGACACAGTACTTTCTCACCTGATGGCAGCTATGAACTACAGAACAAAAAGTTTTCAGTGTACTAGAAATACTTTCACAGGTCACACCCACAGACACAAACACTTACCGACTTGTTGCAGTCAGCCTCGTAGTCCAGCATTGCGGGCCGCTTGGTTCCGTTGCTCCGGGCCTGCATGGGCCACAGCCTCATCTGGTCCTGTGGGAAACCCTGCAGCAAAACAGTGAAACAGGAATATTAATGTGAATTTGTGCAGAAGCTGAAAGAGCAAAACATCATAAAGTTAAATCCGGCAGATCAGGCACACTAGGACAGGCGGGTAAATCAGGACAAGTTTACAGAAGTTTAGAAGCTGTACAGGAATGAAGGTTACAACATTAGAAGAAGAATCACACTTAAAACTGTGGTTCATATATTTACAGGTTTACAGTCAGAAAGTGTGGATCCATTAAAGTGAGAATTCATGAGTATACTGACAACAGTCTTACAGGTACACATAAGAGACAAACATGAAACTCAACAAGCCTTTGACACCCATGTTCACAGCTGTGGTTCAGCATTATATAAGGGAAGACACAGTTGCTCCACAAATTGGTAACAAACCAGTTTCATGATCACAGCACTGATTTCAGAGTTGAGACTGCTACACGTTTCCCTCACACACAAACAAACAGCTCTCACCATGGTCTGAGAGAGGTTCTGGACAAACTCTTGCAGCGTCGAGCTCTTCAGGACTTTGAAGACCGTGTACTTCACCTTCTCCTCATCATACATGTCGTTGCCCTGATGACCACAGAACTGGTCCTCTGTTACCATCTGTGCAAAGGGAGAGAACAAGTGAGGAAAATCAACTTTATCAGCTCTCGGTGAAACCAAAACACAAAAAGAAAGAGCAGAAGGCTTGGGGAAAATGGACAAAAAAGACTAAGTATGTCCAAAATTCAAAATATAGGAACATTTTAGTCTTTTTCCTATTAACCATGGACTGTGTTTCTGAGGAACTAAAACAGAAACTCTCCTGAGATGATCTTAGACAAATGGGAAAAGGGTCTCTTGATAATGTTTCATCTGACATATATACTAGAGTTACAACAACATCCTCCTAATTGAGATCCATTCATTGAATCCCCATGTAACATCCAGAGTGAATGAGAAAAATCTTGTCATCTGCCCTAGTTTCAAACCTCAGTAAGTAAAAGGCAAAGCAGTTAATATCTTGCAAACATTATCCCTTAAAAAGCTGTTTTCTCATTAGCACTTGGTCCTCTTTATAGCATGTTGACACATAGACTGTGTGTCAACATGCTAGAGTGATAAATCAGTTTCTGCTTCTGCTTGAGCGTACAGTTGTTTTCCCTGGCCTGCCTGCATGTGAGCGAACTATTTTGCCAAAAGGAGGCTGGCTGCTTGGAAAACCCTCTATGTGTGTCACAAGCAAAGGCTATAAAGGGTACCACCCACATGCTAGCTCCTTAAGTCCTCCATCTCAATATCCTAAATCTAAAGTGTTGACAATATCAGATCCATAGACATGATGCATTTTAATATGGAAGTCTTACAAGAGGTTACGTTTTTTCAAAGATACAAGCATGTATGAGCAGAATGCTTTTCAAATCAAGAGACTAACATAGTTGCAGCACACTAGATCTCAAAATCATTAGGATTATGGCAAAAGATAACCTCAGCCAGCTCATTCTGCCATACACAGACATACACCTGCCTCCTCCTCCTGCTGCTCTCCTCTCTCCTCCTCCCTCCCTCCCGTCCCTGCTGCTATTCTCCCTGCTCTCTCTTCTGTCCACCTGTAGCTGGGCAGATAACTGTAATAATCGTTCACTTGCGGATAAAAGCACCAAAATTGGCACACGTACTCCTTAGAAGTTGCTCTTTTGATATTTCCCTCTGGCCAAATGAAAATTCGAGATGGCCACCATTTTTCAAGCTGGCCACCATTGAAAATACAGTAATATAGCATTTTGCAATAAAATCCCATAGACTTGTCCTATTTGGATGAACTTGGTGTCAAATACAAATACATTTTACACTATGCAGAATCCAAATTTGGACCCATGGACTTACTTACTGGCTTCCTTGTACCATATTTCAGTCCCGGAATCCTAATATTCTGATCCTAATTAGATCTACATCATGTGAGACTCGAGTAAAATGGTTGGTAGCCTATATCTCAGTGTTGTTAGAGGTCTAGTGTGTGCCGCACGTGTGTGTGTGTGTGTGTGTGTGTGTGTGAGGTGTGGTGTGTGGTGTGTGGGTGGGTTGGGGCGGCGGCGCGAATCCTAATATTCTGATAAATTTTAATTTCACCTAAAATGCATGGTAGCACCATGGGATCACTCTTTGTCTGGTCTCTATCCTTCGAGCTATTTGGCGTGGGTGACCCTGCCAGGAGTACAATACTCCAACCGGCATAGCTCTAGGGGTCATGGAGACACACAAACTGCCCCACCACGATAAGGTGGTGATCCCACCTAGGCAGGTTTTTTTTTTTTTTTTTACATGTAGGCTGTTTGGATGAGTAGGCTTTTACTATAGCGTTTCTAAACCTCACACCTGCAGCTGCACAGTGCCGTGCCGTGCAGGTCAGACCGAAGCAGTAGCATTTGCATCTACCGCAGCATTCCGACTTGCATCCACACTTGGTCAGCTGCTGGCAACTCTCTGCAATGGGTGGGAGCTCTGTCCAAACAATCTGCCACAGATCTTCTTTCTTGGTCCATCCCCAGTTGGCAGGACTATGTGTTTCTGGTTGACATACTATTGACTGACTCCAGATGCAGCCCGCTTGGTAGGATGCACGCATGACATGTTGCTTAAGTGCCGATCGAGTTGGAGGAATGGCTTTGTACGGCCTCTGCTTCCGAGCAAAAATGTCCAACTTTGCATCGTCGACACCTTCAGCTGTGCTGGATTTGTCGTACAACATGACCACAAACTTCTCCATGGTTTTCAGGTCTTCATCATCCAATACAGGTGGGTAATGGCTGAGTTTGCTGAAGACATTGGAAGCCTCATCACAAACATTCCAGGTTTGCCAAGCAGACTTCTTCCCTTTGCCACGGAATGCTGAAACAACATCGCAACCAGTGAATGCATGGAAGAAGAGCATCCCTTTGCTCTTTTCTGCAAGAGTGCCACACAGGTCATGAACTGGAATCCACTTCAGGTTCTGTCTTTGGCCAAAGGCAACCCACAACTGCTGCGGACCGAGGTTCTGAAGAGCCTGCAGAACACTCACTGCAATGACAACATCTGTGTCGTTGGCTTTGACCATGATGACCTTGCTGCCTGCTTCTGTGGCATGCCTGGCATGCACAAAGATCCGGGTGTCAGCTTCTTCATGACTGCATGGTGCCACCCCAGCCAGATTAATCGTACTGTTGCTGATAACATCATCTTCCTTGGTCACAATGACCACATTTGGTGAGGCCACACATGCTATCTGATCAGCCAGAAAGCTGAACAGCTCGGCTTTGTTGTCATTTTCCCTCAGAAAGTTTTGCCATTTTGAGGGACTTTTGCCCAAAGCTGTCACCCTGCAACAACAACTAAGATAAGGTTACCAACCATTTTACCCAAGTCGGACATAATGTAAACCTCATAAACACCAGAATAAAAGAAAAATATTGTACAAGGAAGCCAGTAAGTAAGTCCATGGGTCCAAATTTGGATTCTGCATAGTGGAAAATGTATGATTTGACACCAAGTTCATCCAAATAGGACAAGTCTATGGGATTTTATTGCAAAATGCAATATTACTGTATTTTCAATGGTGGCCATCTTGAAAAATGGCCGCCATCTTGAATTTTCATTTGTCTAGACGGAAATATCAAAAGAGCAACTTCTAAGGAGTATGTGTGCCAATTTTGGTGCTTTTATCCGCAAGTGAACAATTCTCCTGTAATATGCTATTATCCACCCCGCTACTGTGGCTGCCTGATAGTTTATACTGCTGTGGCTCAAAATGCTAAAACATACAGCAGACCACAGTTAATCTTAGCAGGAGCCACAACTTCCTCATGCTCCCAAACTTGGTTTCACAAAACAGGGCAACTCAGCAGGGGGCACAACAATGGCTTAGTTTCAATTATCTTCTTTTTATGATCCTGGGGGGGCTAACTGGCTAAATAGTCTAGCGGGAATATGCTGATTTTTGAGGCGATAGTGCAAATGGTGATACAAGCATGAAATTTGGTACAGATATCCTTAATACCACTACTAATCATAATATAACCTCTGGCCACCTGGGCGGCGCCATTTTTCATGATGCCCGCGAGCTTTTAGAAATGGCTGTCACCAGGTCAACATGGACTTGGACTGTATCACTTTGCTGCAGCTATAAAACTTACACATACCCTCATTTTAATTTATTATAATGTTTTAGGTATTTATTCCAATTAAACATAAGATATTAGGTTCCAATATGGTGGCAAATTTCCAATATGGCTGCCAATAAATAGCAGAAATATACTGCAGTTCACGGTTAAGCCATAAGAGCATGCAGCACATAGTTGTATTTATTTCCATAGATAGAATCAATTTATGATGACACATTTAAAGTGATTTGTTTGCATTTTAGTGACATAGGTACCATTACCCAAACCAGCACGCCCAGGTAGGACCCACATATGTTTCAAGGTGGGCTTGCTATTTGGGAAGTTCGTGGGATACACTTGGTTCCCACTTCGGCTGTCCATGTGGGTACTGACTGGGCCCTAGGTAGGTAGTTTTTTTGTTTGTATGTGTTTGTTTGTTTTTGTTTGTTTTTTTGTGCTTTTAAATTCCATCACCATCATCAAGTCGCTTTGGGTCAAAAAGAACTGGCATGCAGTTCATTTTGTGAAATTCGGGAATATTGTTAGCCAATGTCAGATAACCACTGCCTGTGGCATTAGTTAACCTTTCACTGATGTTTTGTTGGCACAAACAGCATAATTCCCAATTGGTTGGACTAGATACAGGCCTACTATCTGCCTGTGACAAAGGTGTGGAGGGTATTTCTGTCTGTGTGTCCATTGCTGTTGTCTAGGCCGAGGGATTATCCTTATATACCACCTATTAAAGACAACTTACTATACTACTCTACACTTTAAAGTATAGGATACAACTGGGCTCAGATAATAACAAGATCACTACCCTACCCCCAGCCCGATCATTCATCCAATGCTATTTAATTCCTGTGTGAGCTGTTCACCTTCCAGAAGACTAAAGCCCCATCTTCCTTGGCTCGGCTCTCCCACGCTGGCACATCCTGTCAATTCAGGTGCAGCTGTTTAACTTTAACTTGGGGCAAGCTAAACAGCATTTAGGAAACTAGACAATTTATTTAGACAAATTTACTAGCTAGCATTGAACCCCATGCTGAGTCTCACAGCTATAGTGTCAACCAGTGTGCCCTGGTAGTGTAATGACACTACACAATATATTATTGATTTGTCATGTTATATGGTGTGGCCATTTTTAAAACAAATATGGCCTTTCATAATAGCTCATGTCTATGACATATAAATAACTCTGATCTATTATGAATAAATATATGACAAACTTCCAAACAGCAGCTATAATGACCAACAAAATACCAAATTCTTCCCATTTCTATTTCTGGGCGGCCATCTTTTAAAATGGTTGAAATCTGCTTAGCCAAAGGTTGATTCTAAAATATGGTCATATAAAGGTCATATGTACCAAATTATATAGTTGTATCACCATTTTGACCATCCTTTCAAAAATCAGCAATTTAGAGTTTGACTAGGCCGCCATATTGGATATTTGCTGCCATATTGGAACCTAATATGTTGTTTTTAATTGGTATAAATACCTAAAAAATATTATATTATTTCAAAGGTAGGGTAAATGTATGATTTATAGCTGCAGCAGAGTGATAAGAGTAGCGTTGGAAGCCATCAGGACCATCGAGGTTAAATTTTTTCTCATCAGAGAATAAAACTTTCTTCCACCTTTGAAGGTCCCATGTTTGGTGCTCCCTCGCAAAGCCCAAATGGGCAAATTTGTGGAGTTAAAGGAGACGTGGCCTTTGAAGACTTTTTTTTGTTTTTGAAGCCCTTCCTTCGCAGATGTCATCTGATTGTTATTGGGCTGCAGTCAGCGCCTGTAATGGCCTTAATTTGGGATGAGGATTGTCCCGCGTCTTCACGGACACACGTTTGGATCCTCCGGCTCAGCGCTAGTGAGATTTTTTGGGGTCTACCACTTGATTTTTTTGTTCCATAACCCTCCGGATCTTTTAAGAAATGAAAATAACGGTCTTACTGCGTCCAACCTCAGCAGCGATGGCACGTTGTGAGAGGCCTTTTTTATGCAGCTCAACAATCCTACCAGATTCAAAAGCAGTGAGCTTTTTTGGCTTTGCCATCAAGAGATGTTGACAGTGTGACCCCTTGACAAGAAACGACATGGAATCCAAATTTTCGCACAGATTTGGGCTTTTAAAGGCTGTGGTCTTAAACTTTTGATCAGCTGATGAACAGCCTATTTCAGTTAAATTGTTGTTTTCAATAAATTACCTGCTCAAAATTTTTGGTCTCTTGTTCCCATTTCTTCTTTTTGCATTTTGAAGCTCTACTAAGAACCGTCTTAAGGTCCAACAGTGCTAAATATAAATTCTTGCAGGTTTTTAACTGGTCTTAAGATTTTGATCAAGAGTGTATTATGATTAGTAGTGGTATAAAGGATCTCTGTACCAAATTTCATGCTTGTATCACCATTTGCACTATTATCTCATATTCCCGCTCCACTAAAACCCACAGGATCTGGAACAGCTCCGCTCCGCTCTGGACCAGCAGGCGGATCAGATCAGCAAGTCTACAGCACCCACCAGATCGGATCCGCCGCTGCCATCAGAGGAGAAGCGCTCGCGAGATTACCGATATTTCTCACAAGACTGAACGAGATCTCACGAACTCTCGCGTGTTTCCCTGGGAGTCATAGAATGAGATCCGCCAATTGGTGTATATAAACAGCGGTGTATATAAAAACTCACATCCCACAACCTTGGCCTCTCCTATTATCAAGTTAACAACAGTTCAATGTATTGATTTTATTTTGAAATTTAATCGGGTATGTTACTCTGTAACTGCGTACAACTTCCGCTGCTGCTTGTGCTGCGCTGCACTGAAATGATGCGCCATGCTCTGGCATCCGGCAAAAAAAGAAGCCTTGCGTATCTGATCCGGCTCCCGGAGCCGATCCGCAGTGGAGCCGGACGCCGGATGGATTCTGTGGAATGACTCACATTGATTATAATGCTTGCAGATTTGATCCACCGTCTGTGCCAGAGCGGAGCCGTTCCGGACCCTGTGGGTTTTACCCGTGAAATCATGGTTAAAATCAAAACCATTAATTGCCTGGCTCTGCTGCACACTTTCTGAAATCAAATTTCAGATTCTTCATGAGACAGAAAAACAGCAACAAAGATGTAGTATGTTACAACTTCTGTTGATATCAAATTTTATTTTTACTGAACCATACATCCCAAGTTTGAAAACTCTTTTTTATATGTAGCAAGTCACTTCTGAATCGTCATTTCCTCTACCAGCTACTCTCAGGGATTAGAGCTGACAACAAAATGACAGCAAACAGGCAAACCCAAGCAGAGAGCATAAAGACTGCTCCAAATTTGTTCAGTAATAGTAACTGTACGGCCATAAGCGCAAACTGGCAGCCATGTTTTGACTACTAAGGAAGTTTACCACCACCAGGGTGTGACTGTGTGGCTGAATGAATGATGTATCCAATGTAAAGCGCTGTGAAGGTCTCTGATAAAGCACTATAAAAATCTGATGCATTATTATTATTATCATTACTTCACCACTTGTTCAAAAAACAGAAAAGGAGGCTTGTGCTCACTTGTGTGGCTCACCTACCATTTTAAAAAGGTGTCAGTTAGCAGTCAAAAACTTAAAAACCGGTTGGATCAGTGTTCTGTGAAGCAGTTGTATCACATGGTGAATCCCTGTGTTCACTAGTCACCAGGTTTCTGATAGAGCACTCTGAGGTTATTAGCTTTGACTGCAGGTAATCATACATTGGTAAATTATGAATTACAGATATGCAAGTCCCCCATACTAAACTTTGGCCAATGTGAATGGAGTGACCTGCAAACAGGAGGGAGCCGTATGAGGGAAGCATTACAGTAAAACCTAAAAGTGTGCAGAGAAGAATTGTATGGACAAGAAAATCCACAAAAAAGTAGGGCTGCACAACATAATGAGCAAATAATCAATGTCTGCAGATAATAGCTGACAAAGTTCATTACCAGAACAGACAGATATGAAAATCTGAGAAGACATAACCAGCAGAAAACAGTGACTAATTACATGTGTAAAATGCATACTGAATTGCCATTAACAGACATTACCAAATGTCCATATTTAAAGAGAATCTATTTATAGAAGAAACAGATGTTTGCCTTGTTTTATGTTTGCTTCAATTACAAACAGACTATCACAATTAGAGTAACGAGTGAATAAATTACAGAGACTTGGTATTTCTCTGTGCAAATAAAGCCATGCTTTCAACCAACAACAAATTCACTCTTTATTTTGCATATAACTGTCAATTAGAAAAACTGTCTCACGTGCAACACGACATGTGGTTCAGGTCCCAGTGTCACTAGTGGAGGTTGTACAGGTTGTGCTAAAAATCTTAGCCAAGTTCAGCAAGTAAAAACAAAAATCTCATCACTGCTGATTTGTTTGTTTGAACACTTCACTGGTTGACCTCTTTGCACTAGCTTTTAACACATCCTGTATTCATTTTTAATGTCGAACCTTTCAGAAGAATATCTGATTCAATCCAGTGTATACAAAGAGCTTGGTAAAGTCACATCAACTGCAACACATAAAACATGGAGTTTATGCTGGCTTATAAATCTCAGCAGTTTTACATTCAGCAGGCCTAATGCGATGAGGAGCATATCCCTTACTGCACACTCCGAAGGAACAAACTCTGCAGGCCTTCAGTCTGCTAGTCTGTCATGTTTATACTCAGTGATACTTAAAGACCCACTCCAATGAAATCATTTTTTTCTTGTTTTTTTTATTACAGGTTCATATGGCAATTTTCTGATGGTAGAGGATATATCATGAGAAAAGGTATTGCAAAATTGCATTTCCGAGTATTTCTGCATCTAAATCGCTGTGAACTTTTGGCAGACCCAAATGGCAGGTTCAGACAGTGAGATTTCCTACGTCACTACTGCAAGCTCAGCCCTCGGCACCCCGAGTTTTTAGGCCAGGTTCGGTTAAGTAGAGAGGACAAACGCGGAACAAGCGTGTGCGGTAGCAGATTGCTATGCTCACAAGAAAGCTAATTATGATACTAGCTTTCATCACGTTAGTGTCCGAGAGCTGAATAGTTCCTGTGTTACCTGCCACTTCTACTACACCTGCAATGTTAGCCTGCAAGCTAGCATGAAGATGAGTGTGCAGAGCAGCGCTGTTTCCGCCCATGACTCAGAGGTGAATTGCTAATGAGCTACTGGAGCTCTGCAGAAGAAAAGTCCTTAAAAATGACACACGTAACGCGATTTTAGCTATTAAGTTCATACTCACAACTTAAAGACGACTGAGAACACTTATAGTAGAAAAAAAACTGTCGTAGTGGGTCTTAAAAAACTGAAAAATGACAAGGGGGCCTCTATTCCTGTGGTCCAAAGTAAAATAAAGCCAATATGGCAGATATGTTTCTGTGCATACTTCCGTGCATCAGCTTCAAACAGCTTTCAGAAGCATCTTTCTAAAATTGTAAATATCCACTTCAACATTAGCTGTGGTTGATTCCTACCTGGACCTGCATGTAGAGGTGAGCCTCTTGGCGCTCCTTCCTCTTCTGTGCCTCCACCCTTTTCTCCTCCTGCAGACGCTCCACTAGCTGCTGAGGGATGTCCACATCAGTCATCGGCTGAAGAACTTCACCTGAGGTAGGAGATATGAAAATGAGAGTAACAATTAGAGGCATGATACCAAAATTTCAACACAATTTCAGTGCCATAAATTGAATTTTCTCACAGGCTGTTTACAGAAACCTTTCAAGTGCTTATAGGGCGGTTAATTGTTACATGCAAGCCAGGGAGACATTGTGTGACTCACTAAGCTTGGACTCTCGAATGTAGACCAACATATATGCGTTGGTGCAGTGGCGCACAGAGAGGTCATCATCATGCCCGCCATAGTTGTGTTCTATGGCCTCCTCCTTGGTGCACCGGGACACCACATCATCATCAAACTTACACCACTGGAAAGAGAGAGATAGAATGATGGATGAGAGGAAGGAGAAGGGAGAAAACGTGAAAAGAAAAGAGCAGTTCAGACTACTTCTGATGGGTAACCATTCTCACATACTTTGAATATAATGAGCTCCAATACCAACATGCAGCTTCCTAATACTCAATTAAACTAAAATTAATCTTGAGAGTGTGATGGCAATAGCCACCAACTCAAGCTAAAGCTTAAATTGGGGGGGGGGGGCTACGCTACAGTTTACAGACAACATAAGACTGGCATTTTGGCCCAACAATCATAAAAGTATAGTCTGACTGACTAGTAACTGTGGTGCTGGCCAGTGAGGGTGATGTAATTCAATCAACTTCATGCGCAGATCCCTACAACTCAGCCCTGTGTCACATGCTGCAGAGCTTCACAGCAAAGTAATATTTAATCCCCAATGTTAAACTGTGTCCAACATCTCTTTATGAAGTTATTTACTTAAGAGGAAGCCCTATTAGTACCTCTGCTAAGTCATTTTTGAAGGTTAAAAAACCTCATGTATTTTCATTTCAGTTAAAAAGAAACCCACTTCAAACTGCCATATTGTAAATCTGAATTCTTTATCCTTCTGAAATCATTGTTGAAAAATCCCACTTAAATTTGGCTGTACTGTGGATTTGCAGAATTAGCGTGGATTTACGTTTAGTGTGGAAAAAAAACAGACAGTACAAAGACTGAGCTTGATTGAAGTCACATGCTTTGTCAGCAACAAAAGCTGCATTTGTTGCCTATGGTACATTCCTAACAAGCAGAACTTATTCCACTAAATCCTTAATTCAAACCTTTCTTTGGATGGTTGGCTCTTTAGATATAAAAGATATCCTACTGCTAAGTAAGCTTCTGTTAGCATTAATTATAAAGTCTCATGCTGAGTGGGGAGCTAACTTCATGATTCACCTGGTTTTAACATTGTACTTGGGACATTTTGAAATTTCTTGTGAGCAAATTAACTTTTTATAACACTTCTATCATCAGAAGTATCAACCATTTAGTGGCATCATTTCCCACAGTCGGTTTCTTGGTAATCTGTTGAAATATTAAACTCTATCATATGATGTATGGGCATCATGCTTACAGAGTAGATGTAAGATTTTGTTGAGCACCCATTGATTCCTTTAGTTTATGGTGCGAGTGTTTCAAAGCTTTAAGCGCAAAAACCCCGAACAAGCCCACAGAATTTTTGGGTGAAAAGTGTATAAAAAAAGTTGTCCTCACTATTGGTTCCTTGACACTCACTTTGCCGTCTCCTTTTGGGTTAAGATAGACGACGTAGTGACCGCCATGGTTGTCCCCACTGTGCACAAGCACTGCATGCAGGATGTAGTTGGCCGGGTCCTTGGAGTCTGGCTTCTGAAGGAACTCATCCAGTGGTAACTGATCTGGAAACTCAAACCTGTTGAGGACAGGAGAGAGGGGATAAGCAGTTTAGAGGACGGATGGTGGAATGATGTGGAAAGGTAATGTCTGAAGACGGAGAAGACTTGGATAAGCAGGATTGGTTGGCAAAGTAAGGAAACAGTAGAAAAGAAAGTCAAGGGAGGAAAACTGAAGGATAAGAAATACCAAGACAGGAGAAAACACATGAGGGAAAAAGGAGAGTGTATATCTGTGTGAGTGTGTAAATAAATAAAGCCCTCAGGGGGCCAGGTGCTGGTGGTGTCATCAAAAGGATGACTCATAGATTGATGAAACACCACAAGGAAAATTAGCAGATTAGGCTGGCTTCACGTGTGTGTGTGTGCTCCCTCAGAGTCACATCATCCAGGTGGATTGTTTAAATGCTATTAGCTACCACATACACTGTGATACAGCCAACAGGAAGCACTCTCAGTGACTCACTTTCTCTTACTGGCTCAGTGCAGGAAGTCAGTGTGCTGCTCACTGTTCTGTTTCTGGAAATAGACTGATCCTTTAACCCTACATTAATATAGAGCAGACCTGTCACTAAGATGATGTCTGTACAACAGCCTCTGATGTGTTGTGGGAGAATGACGGCAGGACAAATCTAATTCAATTATGGCTAATGGTATGTATGTAATGCTAACAGCCATCAAAATGTTTTAAGCAGTCTGCGCTAAGGTTGTGAGCCTTTTTCATACCTGTCGTTGATCTTGATGTTTTGGTCAGTCTGAGGGTCATACATGAACCTCATTAGCTGCAGGTGAAGAATTGGAGGGAAGGTGAGGAACTTAACTCCCTTTTCTGCCTCCTGCCAACAAAAACACCAAAATACATGAATTTAGTTTACATAGAAATTGTACTATATATTTAATTTTAAATATTACATTTAAATATAAGTTTGAATTAGCAAAATTAATCACTCTGAAAATCAGATGTTATCATTTTAGATTACAAAAAAAAAGACTTAAAACCACATAAATCATTTACAGCAGTTCAGACTCACCTGCAGGCCATGCTCTCCTGCATCATATTTGTTGTCTCCATCTAACTGCTCTGTTGCGACATAATCTTTGAATGACTCAAAGACTGGAATTAAGCAGAAAGAAAAACATCCATATTAGTGACTCTCATGTAATGGCGTCTTTTCCCCTGCATAGAAATGTGAGCCTAAACCCATGTCTATAACATCAAAATCTGTCCAGCCTTTTACTGCTGGGTCGCTGTTTGAAAGATGAAATACAAATTAACTGCTAATGATTCTACTTACTATTTTTCTTTCCTTTTATGCTAAGCTGGATGTCATAGTAGTCCTCTATCCGCTCTGACCGGTAGTCCACATGTTTACACTGAATGTATGACTAGAAAAAAAAAACGAAAAAACACAGAGGTTAGCCTGTATGATGCATCAGAAAACTGCCATTAATCTGGGGTGGAAATCACTTCATATGCTCAAACTCTAGTCAAAAGTCATCTGTGAGCTCATTGCTGCACACACATGCACCAGAAGCAGAGAGGAGACCATAAACTATATATAAACATGATGCAGAAGCAGCAGCATCCTTGGGCTTCAAGTCCATAGAAGATGGACTGAGGCAAATGCAAACTGTTCTGTACATTCACATTCATCATTCTTTTTGGAAATCACAAACACTGCAGGGAACATCCACTGTGTTATCAGCCCACAGTTCAGTTTGGGATGCTTAGGTACCCATGGAAAAGGTAGCTTGCATATTTAAGCAGGCACCATCCATACTGGAGAAACCTCAAAGTAAAGGTTTTTTTGTGCTGCCATCTAGACTACGCTTTTTTACAGAACCAACATATTTTAGCAAGGCAACGCCACACTCCATTTTGCACTATTATAACAACATGGCTCCGTAGTAAAGAGTCAGGGTGCTAATGTGGCCTAGCTTCAGTCTTGACTTTACCAACAGTTTGGTTTGATGTCAGTGGGTGACAACTTTTAACTTGTTAAACTCCAGAAACTGATCTCCCATGTGTTTACAGCATGGTGTTTAAATATAAAAGTTAGACTTCTGTCCCAGCATGCAGTTCATTGGAGCACAGAAACAGTACTTCAAATCTCTACTCCATTCGATGTTTGGTATTATCTCTTGGTGGAAAGATAGCCCTGGCTAAGAAGTGGTTACAACCAGATTCTCCAACATAAGAGGAGCAGTAAAATTAGTTTGTGAAATTAAATTTATGCGGAGATTAGAATACAGTCATTTGCAAATGTCAGGACTTGTTCCCATGTCTGCTGTGAGTTATTGTACCTAAATCAATAATGTTACAACCCCTAAGTCCAGGTTCAGCTTAAAGTCTTGCTGGACAAAGTTAAGCTGAGTCTCTGAGGGGCATGTCCAAGTCAAGAGTCAGGTCGCTGGTGGTAACAACAAATCTCATTTGTGTCCTTCGTTGAAACCCTGCGAGACATTACTAAGATTCTATATTCATAAACCAACAATAACCAATGTTTATTCAAAATTATGTATTACTGTGCTATTTGGTTTTATTGTCCATATATAGCTATTTGAGGTGGATCCAGGTTTTTTTTGAATGGGGTGGCCTGGCTGGGGTGCTGACTTTTGCAGCATATACACACATTTACTGTTTTTAATTTGACTATTAATATCGAAGTATCATCTAGATGTTTTATTCTCATATCCTAATTGTTAACTTAAAAAAAAAACTGTTAGGCTTAAACTTCTTGGCTGAGGGATCTTTTTTGGACTAAAAAACAGAATGTTTAAAGCAGCCCAGCATAAGCAGCCTGTTAAGATGCAACCAAAAGTAACAACACATGATTCCACCTATGATCAGGCAATTGGCCAATCAAAGTTTAAGATTTGGGGGTTATCAATCCAGTTTTAGGGGCTGGGGGCTAGGGTTGGGTATCGAGAATCGAGTATCGATGGGGACCGGGACTAACATTTCGATTCTTCCAATATCGTTCAAATATTAAATTTTCGATTCCAAGTTTCGATGCCGGAGTCCGCCGACCGGAAGAAATAGCCGCCGCAACATTAGCAATACAGTTAAATCATGCAAAGGAGGGTAAACGAACAACATGATTAAACACCTCAGGATTCATGGAGGAGAAATACCCGAGTGCTCGTGTTTGACGCGCTTCGCCGGTGTTGTGCTATAGAACGCACCCCTGCCGTAGAATGCCCCCCTGACAGGAGCGCGGTTTAAAGTACACAACAAGGCGAAACAATCTAAGTTTTGCTTAATCGTTGAACGGAATCTAAAGCGTGTGCCTTTAATGATTTCATTCAGGCTATTCAGATAAGCTGAAAACAATAGCCCTCTGATTCCGAATATTTACTGTCCCGAAAATATAATGTTCTCTACCTTAACAGCTTACTGTACAGTTTATATACCCAAGTACACCTCTATGTGTGCATTTTTGATACACATAAAAACAAAACGAAAGTTTACTGCTCCATTTGACATGTTTTCACGATCTAATACTCGTGTTTTTTTTTAAAATATGAGATCATTGTCTTCCACTTTAAGAAGCTAATGAGTGGAGGGGAGGCATTCTACGGCAGGGGTGCATTCTACGGTAAAACACCTGTCTTCCGCTAACCAGTCAGGATCAGATAAGTGAAACAATAAATTACTTCTGCCCTCTGCTAACTTTGAAGCAGTAAACAAATTGTACTGTGTACGGTGAGTAAACTTAAATATCCAACTAACGTTAGCCCTTGTACTTTTTCATAGACAAACGACCTGACAACAAAAAATTATATTTATATACTGGTTTAAAATAGCTCTGTGAGAAACTCATCGTAAAGTTCTTAAAAAATTAATAGAATTTGAAAATTCATGGAGAAGTTCAGAAATTTCATCCAAAAAGAAGAGCTCCGGTTAGCACCCTCATTCAAACCATGTTTTTTTTTTTTTTTTGATACCCTGCCTTTTAAAAGAATCGAAATAGAGAATCGATAGGAATCGGAATCGGAATCGAAATGAGGAATCGAAATCGGAATCGGAATCGTTCAAAATCAAACGATACCCAACCCTACTGGGGGCACCCCTAGCTATCCCCTAAATCCAACCATTACACCATCCCCTCTCTTTTATGACTGTTCATAGCCTACCTCTGTATATTGTGGTTCCTTTTTGCCAGTTCAAGTTGAAACTTTTAACAATTATCATCAGCAAGTTAACCAAATTGCAACATCTTGATCCATCATCACATCAGTCGCTCAGTGTGTACGAGGCTTTTGATGGCGATCAAGCACTGACATTACAGGAACCACAAGTCTGATTAAACAGCATTATCAGAAGGTTCATAATTAACATTACCCTCTGACCTCAGTCACTGCAGTAAGAGGAGGAATGTACCTTACCACGTGTCTCTCTTTTTCTCCCCCAGATAACCTGCTGTCTGATCGGATGCTTTTTGCATCATTCTCAGGTGGTAGAAACCAAAGGGGGATAACTCATTTACTGATAGCAGACGGCAGACTTCTGTGGCTTACAATCAAGTGAAAAAAGTCTGTGGATACACCCGGGCCACCTGCCCAGGTATGTTATCTTCAAAACATTTCACACTTCACCAAATACAGAGGGTTACCCACAGGGGGGGAGAGTAACATTCATCTCATCACATTGATGAATACAAAGTAACAAGACTGTGCACAAGTTCTAACGCTCAAGTCAAGCAGGGTCAAGGTTTTGAAGGGCAAGTCCAAGTCAAGTGTCAGATAATGTTAGTGTGCCATTTAAGTGGGTCTCCAGTCCAAGTCTTTGAGCCCCCATCTCTGGCTTACAAACCAGACTTGCTTTAACAACCCTCTGAGGTCATCATTGCTACTGGACTGCAAAAGTCATTGTGTTGGGATTGGATCTTGACAGGTAAATGAGTGTGACATCTCTTGTTCATGTATTCCAATGTTAATAGTTGGTTTAAAGTAAAATGAAAGGGGGGGCAGGAAGAGAAAGGAAGCTGTGTTAAGACAGAGCTTCATGCTTTTGTTTTAAGCATGTTTATATCACTATGTGTCAATTATGTGATTTCTGCACTCATCTTTTGAATCCTGGACCATGAATAACCACCCTAAAAATGAAGTTAAAAAAAAAATAACTGTGACTGCCATCGGTTTGTTTTTTCAGTTTGAATTTTAAAAAGTTGTCTTAACTATTTTCAATTAAATACAGGTTTGAAAGGATCTATAAAGCATAAAAATCTTTTTGTCAACATTGTCAACACAGTGGTCTCACTTTTTTGTACCTGGGGTTTTGTATTATTATTACAGTGACAGATATATGGCATGAAAGAAACATTGCCCTCCTTAAAATCTTTAATTGCATTTGTTTGTATCTTGATTTGTGCAGGTGAGCCCATATTTGTAAATGTTCTACTCTGCAGGCATAAATGACCAGAGTGTAAACCAGCAGCTACTCAAATGTAAACAAACCCTCAACACCTGAAGCTTCTTTATCATTATACATTAATAATTCAGCTTTGCATCTAAACTAAATCCGCATGACCAAGAGCATATCTATACTCTCTTTAAAACCAACCAAAAGCACTTTTCAAATAAATATCAGCTTACGTAGTATAACTTTCAGATGGAACTCCAGGATGTTTTTTGTGTGGCACAACAATAAGTGTGCAAAATGTAACTGCAGCTGTAGAGGCAAGCCAAACAAAAAAAATGAGGAGAGAAAACCTACCACCATCTTTCCTCTGAAGAGCTTAGGGATTGTTCCCTCCACACAAGTGCCTTTCATTTTGTTCTCCACATTGTCCAGGAGCTGGAACACACATACGCACACAAACAAACACACACAATAGGTCAGTAATGATTCAGCATGCATTAACACCCACATTCTTCAAGACAGTACATGAGAACTCACCACTCTGCACAGCTCCTGTACATCATGTTGCATGAAGCTATCTAGTGTTTCCCATCTTAACAGAAGAAAACAACAAAACCATGGCAGTTAGACACAAAGAACAAAGTTTAGGGCAGAGTATTGGCTAGTAGCTATCGTAACTTATACAAAAAAGACTGGAATAATATGTTATTGAATTTAAATCAAAGCAGTGACCATAATCAGTGTGGCACAGATTTCAGTGATTTTCCCACACTTGACAAAAAACAGGGTAAACATTCTACATTGCAGAACCAAGATATTTGATGTTTATCAAATTTTTGTGCCAGTGTCTCATTCTACTTTTATTCTAGCCATATTTTGTTTAAAAAAATTAAATAAAGTCTGAGCAGTTAATTCCAACAGATTAAAAAAAGGCTGCCTTACCCAAAGGACTTGGTGAGTTTCTTGGTGCCGACAGGTTTGTCGCTGTGCTGTAGCTCGTAGAAAACCCTCTGCAGTGCAAGAGGAACGCTCTTTGACGAGTCGTCTCCCTCTGTGGGCATCATGTACACTGCCTGGAAAAGACAGCAAGGATTCATGCCAGGATTACACATTTGACAAAGCAACACTCTACAAGAGAAGTCTGTTCAGTTGAGACGTCATCTGTATTTTCATGACAAATAAAACGCACATTCTTAGGGATAAAAACATACAGGATCTGTACTGAGCGCATAACGGCAGCATAGCGTATCACGCAGCAAATAGGTTACCATTCTAATCAATGCAGCATCGCATACAGGACACATATCAGCTTCGTCTCAGAAGCGTGTCAAGCACGGCTCTGCTACACAGGATGTCAAGCACGAACACACGTGTTTGTCATCCTGTATTTCAAAATAAAACACCCAGGCATGAAAATGGGTCAGGGGTTGAAAAGGTGAGAAGCGGGGGGGGGGGGTTGAAGAGTGATTGAAGATATGAGGGCCACATTAAGACAAAAAAACGTTTTTAAATCTTAGACATTATTTAGTTATTATTTAGGAGAATAAAGTCAATAATATATAAGAATAAAGTCCTAAAGTTACCTGTTGTGGAGGATAGTTGCTAAAATCAGCACTGAGGAGCATTTAGACGAATTGTACTTTAGTATAGGTTTCACAAACATGGAGATACTTAATCCTTTGGTACATGAGCGTTACACTGTCAGAACTTTAAAAAGAATATATGAGAAATGCTGCTTTTGTGGAGGGGAAAATGGCTGGAAATGGCTGTACAGAGGCTAAATTCATCAATGCAGCTGTTAATAGCAATAGCATAGGGCTTTAGTTTATCATATGAGTTTATCTGCCATGAGGTGTTGAGGTCTCTGCATGTGTAGGTTACTGACTTACTGTAATCATCGGGTCTTTCTTGTCCTTATAAAAACCTGCTCTATTTCGGCGAGTGTCTGTCTTCTTCTGGAGTCAAACCGCAAAATATCAAAATCTACCCGGATACAGCAATGCTGCTTTTTGATTGGCTGTTCAGTATATATACTTTATTTGATTGGCTTGCGCGTGGCACGCAGCCTCTGAACTCTCGGAGGAACTCAAGTGATTTCTACCTGTTCCATTGTTACAGAGGTGCAACTTTGTAGACATCACCATGTTCATATAAATGCGTGAGAAATACAATGTGTGGCGTGCGAGCGTGTGAACGGGTGGGAATGTGTGTGTCACACGCTGAATGCGTGAGACTTGAGAGCCCTGCAGAGCAGTAAACGCAAGACGCCCGCTTTCGCTATTTTAGACGGCTCAAAACTTGGATTATTTCGCCTTGTTGTGTACTTTCAACCGCGCTCCCGTCAGGGTGACGTTCTACGGCAGGGGTGCATTCTACGGCACAACACCGGCGTGGATAAGTCCTGCTTCTCGTTCTCGCAGCCACCACAGGCTCTCCAAGCACTCCAAGTACACGTGAAGCGTGTGCGCATGATTGGAATAATGGAACGCAGTTTGGCCTATGATTGGTTCTCGTCAGCGAAGGAGCCAGGAGGATTTGCTGACCGTCCAAGTGTCATTTAAAGGGCCGATTTCTGAAGCGCTCAGTTTACGTATTAAGTCAATCACATGATAATAAAAGAACAAAAAAATCTCCCGACCCCGACTCCCCCCCCCCTAAAAAATTTCTCCACTGATCTACACGATTCACGTAGGTCACCCTTTTTGACTTCAAAACGGCGAATTTCGCCGAAAGGTGAGAGATTTTCATGCCTGAACACCATATGCGGACTCCTGACTATGTATCAATTTGTGTAGATGACAAATACTTCCTGCTTGTGGATTTATCCGTAACAAAACAATCCCATGGTCAATCCCTGATCCCTGGATCCAGGATTTTAAACTGCTAACTCTGTCTAAAGGTAACAGCACTGCATAAAGGAACATAGTTTACTTTATTAAACACGAGTAAACCTACAAAAACCCAAACTGTAAAATCACGTTGCTTTTCACATATAGTAGAGGCTCAGAGGTCACTGAATTATATCCAAATTAGCAGGAAATAGACCACAGAAAGGCTAAACAACCTGTTGTGAGCATGTTGTTTTCTCTATACTGAGCCCTGCTGATCGTGGCTGCACTACGCTGCTGATACGCTCCAAATATGCATCCTGTTTGCGATAAACAGTGCTGCTCCACGGAGCAAATAAGCAACGCAGACAAAACGCGCTCAATACAGATCCTGTATGTTTTCAGCTTTAGAGTGGCTGCAGGAAAGCCATCGAACGGCACAGGAACAATGGATACAGAGAGTGACAAATACAATGAACATAGGCTTACGTGAAGGCTAGGAATGGGCATTTTAAGAAAGTCTCTTGATCGATTAATAATGTAAATTAACAATCAATCATCGATTTGATTGGGTTTTTTTATGGTATTGGCAGAAAATAAGCAAATAATGGATCGTCCCCCCCTCAGGCTGCGCGCTACATGCTCAATTGCGCTTCCTACCTGCCCGGCTACCATAATAAGTACTGTTTATTTCTCATTCATGAAACGCTCAATTCAGGGACATTTCTGAGGACATCTTTAGCTGGAGACAGGTCATCAAAAACGGGGACTGTCCTCTGAAATTGGGGATGTCTGGTCACCCTACAGATCCTCCTTGCTAGCAAGGAGCTGATGGTAGGTTAAGATGAGAGTACTCTGAGGACTCATTAACCTCAGTCGAACGTATGTGCTTCAACTGGTCCATCATTAGGGTCATTGTCGTGTTGTACTTGTACATCGCATCGCAGTGTTTGCAGCAAACCTCATCATTTTTCCCATCAAGATGGTCCCATTTCTGGCTTTTCCTATGTTTTTTTTTCCGACTTCTACAGAAGTCTCTGTATTACTACTTGTAAAATGTCAAAATCCTTCTGCACAGTGATAGTCACTGCATTGCTTCAACACACACACACTGGCTGGAGAAAGAGGGTATCCCTCCCGATCAGCAGAGGTTGACATTTGAAGGAAAACAGCTGAAAGATGGACACACGCAGTCAGCCATTCTTAATAATGTTAGATTGATCAAAATAGAATAGATGTGAGTTCAAAAAAAAAAAAACATCCTGTGACTCACTGAGTAACTACTTCATTCTTTCTTGCAGAGGCCCTACCCACTTTGATCCTGCACTTTACATTTTAGAGGCCTTTTGTATGCTGCTGTCAATCTTGTTCTATGATTTGTCACAAATGTGATTATTGGGAGACTGTTGTTATTGTGGGCCATGTTGGGTGTCATATGATGGGTTATCCTGGATCCCACCCCTAAAAGCCACCTCTTCAAAAAGAACCAGTTTCCAAGTATGCCAGGTTTTGGATGTTCCTTGGTTCTATGGGCAGATACAGCTGAGTGTCATCGGCGTAGCGATGAAATATTGTGTCTCTGTATCATGTGATTGAGCAGCAGCATATACTCCACAACTTATTTCATAGAGTGAAGCATGCTCTCCGATTAACATGTTAAATCTTTGGTTTGTTCAATGATAAAATCATTTAAAAAAAACAAGCTGTGACAAGCTGCATATTTTCAAGGCTCATAAACAATGATATGGATCTGTCCTTAAAAGGGTGTACACTGCAGGGCGCTTGATGTAATTTATAAAGCTCTGCTGAGAGGTATTTTTGATGCTGATGCAAATGGTTGAAAATACAAGCATTTAGACAAACTATGTGGGGAGCTACAACCAGTGCACCAAACCTACCAGTACAGAACTCTCAGGGCAAAAAAGCTCAAATCACAAACATGCAGACAGATATCCACATGAAACCTTACCCTTCGCAGCTGGTTGGTGAAGAACAATGTCTGTAGCAGGCTGTTCATATAGCAGGTAGCTCCCTGGTTCTTCAGACCAACATAGCCTGTGTGTTTCTTAGAGTCCCAGCTAGTTTAGAGAAAGAGAGAGAAAACAGGTGTTTGTGCTTAGGTTTATGACACTAATATAAGAGGGAATGTGACCGCAAATGAAAACCTCAGGAAAAAAGAGAGAACCAAAAAAGAAAAAAAGAAAAAAAGGACATACGCCACTCCATGTGGAGCATCTGCCTGAACGTAGACTTCAAAGGTGACTTTGTCATCATCAATGAAGCCCCTCTCTGGATCGGTCACATCCTGAAAAACATAAAGCCAATAGAGTAAGTTAAATTCAAACTAATTTCTCACTTTAATGAAGTTCTCTATTAGTTTCTGTACTCACGCTCCAGGACATGAAGTTTGAGAAGCCCCAGTCGTTCTCTTTGTGAAAGAACAGGTGACTGATCCTTCGGCTGAAAGACTTCTCGTCATCTTTGTAGTTGATGATCTTAAGCATGGCCTGCGCATGGCACGACCATGACCTGAAAGAGCAGTATCCAGAAACTTATTTTTTATATTTATATTAGATAATATTGTAATTGGAAAAAAAATTGTCATTGTTAGCCAGTAACAAATAGTTTACAGACAGCCACCACCCTGAAATACAATGCAAAACATGAAGCATCAAGGTGGTAGTCACAGCGAGTGATGGGACTTTTGTTGTTTTGAGAGTGCTTTATAAAGAAACTTGGATTGGTTTGGACTGAAATGCTAGTTGCACACTCACAGGTTTTTTAAGTTAATAAAGAAGTCAGGAAGAACATTATGTGATTTGCAAAGATATTTTCACCCTGACATGAAATAATCTTTTGGTGTAAAAAGTAAAACACCATCAACTGTGACTCAATGTTATAAAACACGGAAAAGTGGGCATGTGTGGGAGGGAAGCAATTTATACAGGCTCTGTTTTCTCCATGTTTTATCACATGTCCTGAACTATTAGTTCATTAGTTCACAACTTTTACTTGAAAAATTATCATATCAGAAGCTACTCATACATGATAAGTTTTATCTTTAATAACATATTTTTTAATCAACAATTAGTGTATGTGCACCCAAACCATTAAAAGACAGTTTAGGTGTGTACCCCCCATTCCATTCAGAAACCTACGTTGAGTCTGACTCGGCGTTACACTGCAGGAAAAAGCCTACACTCTTCTGGTGTGGCCGGTCTGGATAGAAGCGCGGCATCACCATTATCTTCCATGGGAGGTTTCGGACAAAGCAGGACGGGCTGAGCACTGACTCACTCAGACGGCTGAAACGCTCAACAACAAAGCGGAAAGTGGCCTCTGACCGCCAACTAGTGTCTGTGAAGCAGATAGGAGGCTTGTTAGATGGTAAATGGATTTTCAGTTCTGTTAATAAGTCTCAAACAAATGAAACCAAGCTGTTTTCAGGATAAAAGTTTCTTCTCACCATCCTCCATGTCTTCCTCTGTGTTGTTGTGTCCGTCTGCCATGGCCACATTACCATTTATCACTGGGTTGGCTGGGATTCTTGGAGGGTCATCTGTGTCCCCAGCTGTAAGATTAAAGTAACCATGTGATAAAACTTGTGAATAGCAGAGTAGGCATTTATTTCTTTAACAGTAACCATGCCGAAGTCTCTACATTGCTAACTGTGTGCCCCCAATGTGTCAAAGTCGGTGGGTCAACTTAAAAAAATCCATAAAGCCCCTGTTGTCTATATTCTTATATGTGTAAAAGGCTAGTGGCCTCTACACTGCAGGATTTCCACAATTGTTTCAAAGTAAAGGTTTTCCCCAAATAGACACTCTTAATATTTTTCTTATCTTTGAACTGCTTTATTTCCAATAAATCTGCATTCATATATATTTGATGTGTTTCACCCAAATACTTTTTCTACTGTTGATTCAGTCATTGAATTTCCCTTTAGGAATCAATAAAATTCTTCTTCTACTTCACTGACAACATGAAGGCAGATAAACACCAAACTAAATAAAGGTATACATCATCATCAGACAGCAGGAAAGACTGATATTTTTGATAACGGTCTGGGGCTAAAAGCAACCAAATTCCTCTTCATCTGTGCAAAAATGTTATGCAGCACATACTTTCTCCCTCTATTTGTCACACGTCTCAACACACAGCGATTCTTCCTTTGCCCTTGCATACTTTTTTTGTGGAAAAGCCCTGCTGAGACAGCATGACAACTCCTCCTTCCCAGTCTGGATGTTAGAGTGAGGAGCACAGAAACAGAATGTGTGTGCGTGGGTATGTATGAGTGCGTGTATATTACAGACCATGCAACATTACAGTAGGCTGTGTAATTGTGGACACAATGCAGGATTAAGCCACAAGTCATTGCTCAAACAGGACAAACTCAAGAGCAGACCTATCCTCCTGGCTGCATAATGAGGCAGCTCGCTGCTCACTTTCATCTATCAGAATGTGCTGATAGCAGGAACAGAGGAGCTCTAAGTAGACTACAGGGACTGAGTGAAATCTGTATGAGTCTTGTGATGATGGTGATGATGCAGCAGAAGCCAGACGCGATAAAACAGTGTGGCTTCATGTCTTTAAATGTGTCCACCTGTCTCTTGCACTGCATTTCATGTGTATTTGTGTCTCCTATCTTCCCTCACATTCACAGAAGCAGCAGTGTCGCTGTGTCTTCCAGGTAACTTGACCGACAGAATCTTTCGGGACAGTGACCTTGTTTCCCCAAGTGGATTACAACTGCTAATGGAGTCTGTCAGTCAACTCCATGACAACTTCTTGTCCCGCACAATGTCCACAGATCCTGAAGCCTCTCGGAAATTCATACTACAGGATATTTTTAATATTTTACAAAAAAAGTTACAAAGGCTTTGTAGAGCCCTCTGTTGCTTTATGACACAAGTGTTTCAAGGAGAAAGCTGTAAGCGTCTGAATAATCTGATTCATTACTTATGACTATATAGTTTCAAAAAGCCTCATAGTGATTAACAAGTATCCAGAGAAGTACTTAATCTTACCTCTTTTAGGACAGAAAAATTTGTTTCCAAATTTAATCATGTCAGCAAGACTTTTCTCCTCTGCTGCAACAGTGTACTTGTAAACAAAACTCCAGATGAACCTTCAGCAAAGAGCTTATGACAGCCCAGCTGATCCTGCACTGATGATTTAGCACTAAGATACTGACATGCTTTTTAATGATTCAATTGAAGTTTGTCGAATTTTTCTACCTTTTAAGACAGTTTTAAGTACAACTACTCTAAAACAATTTTATCAATTACATAAAAAATGACCTTAAACAATATATGTGTGTGTTGAAATAAGCTGTTCATTACTTAGAATTTATTCCAGTCTCCTAGTCTTGTCTCATCAGCCTTGGGGATCCAAATGTAGTATGAGCTAATGTTAGTTTCTGATTCATTCCATAACTCCCTTCCTTACGTTGTTTTAACATGCAAAAATAAGTTTGATTGAGTATCAACAAAAGCCAGGCATCCACTGTAGCAGCTAAAAAGATAAATAAGTGAAATCTGGGGATCGGTGAGGGATAATGCGAGTGTACTGTACTGTACTGGACTCTGATATGAGAGGGAAAGCATTCAGTGTTGCTAACCACAGCCATACAAAAATTTGGATAGCTTATTATTGTTGACTTGTTTATTCTGTCCTTCTGAGGCTGCAGTGCAATGGGGGGTGGGGGGCAGCAAAGGGTGATTGCTTTCAAATATGAAGTATGAAAATGGATCACCAAAAATGACAACAAATGTCATCCTCTGCAGTTTCTGCTTGCTGCGGTTTAAAATGACACAAGATAAACTTGGTAATGGTGCAGCAGAATAACAGACACACGGGGTAAGCAAAATGATAATAAAAACACCGGGACCAAATGACGCAGTGATGCTGAGGGCTCCATCCAGCCTCCACTCTGCCCAGGAGTTGACATTGGGAAATATATTACTGTAGGATAGGTAATATTGTTGAATGACGCCAGTTTAGAGGAGAGAGGTGGCCCTGTCCCAAAACTGCCAAACAAAAACACTGATCATTAAAAATGGCGAGCTCCATGCCGTTTGGTCCTCCATACAATGAAGCAGCAAATCCCCGCGCTGCTCCTGTGCGGGCCTGGCTTACCGCAGCAGCGACTACAGTCTCTCACCAGCAGCGCGCACACGGTTAATACACCACAACTAAAGGTTATAATTTACAGAACCTTCTCCACTGAAGTACATTTCACATTCACATTGACAACTGATCGAAAGTAAGGACTAAATTTATTACAGCACATTCAACTTAGCATATCACGATTGACGCATCTGCGTTAGCTTTAGCTATCTAGCTGTCCAGCGAGCACTTGCCACAGACTCATCGGCAGGCCGCTAGCTGGAATCACGGGTACCGGCTAACATGCTACAATCAGTGTCTTAAGAAATATATAAAACTTGCAGAGTATAGACGTTTTACGTAAAAAACGAAACAAAAACAATTTTAATTATTAAAAAGTTCTGAACTACGCGAGGTAGATATTCATGGCCTAACATTCGAGCAAAAGCCCAGAATCGACCGATGCAAAATACAAGCCACCATTTTGGAACTCCACACACCCCCTCCGAGAGCGCGAGCCGATGAGCTAACTAGCCTGCTAGCTAGCAAATGAACGTCTGAGAGCGCGACTGAGGGTTAGATCACTAGCTCCAAATTAGCTGCCCGCTACTCATGTCAAAAACGTTCACCACATAATTTAACACATTAACGAGAGGGGGATTCTTTTCACTGCTTATGTAATGCAATTCTGCAGCAAGCACTTTGAACTAAAGCGTTGTGATTTGACATAGGATCGGAACTATTTGAACCTGCAGTCTACCGATTCTGTCAGTTTGGAGGCCTGCACTTGGTGGCATCAGACACGATGCTAACACGCAATGTTTTTAATGCTTGTACTGGTAAAAATCCAGTTCAAAGGCGACTGAATCTGACATCCTGGAGAAAACTGCAACGTTTTCACCACACTACCAGGAAGCTGACTTGGACATGACACGCGCAGGTGTTGTTACACGTCAAACGCACCCAAAACGCATTCATGTCATTTTTTCCAGATTAATACTCCTGGACAGGTTCCATGTTTATTACCACACTGTTTACAAACATGAAAACAAGGTTTGCCTGAGCTGTATGATGATTATTTACAGAAATGATCTTCCAATGCATTAGCAAAAAGTGACAACATAAAAAACAGACAGATACACAGACACCCTAATGAATGATTTTTGAAGTTAATATCCAGTCTTGTTAAAGAAAAGCTAATTTTGGTTATCGAAAAGCAATGTCATCTTGACGGTATACGGAATAAATCCAATCTTCATTCGCTTAAAACGCAAAATGAGGTCAGCTTCTCAGAAGTGCTGCAACGGACGCACAATCAGCAAAAATGCAGCCGGCTATCCTGGCTAGCTTGGGCCTTTATGTTTACTGTGAAGATGAGCGCAGCCTGCTAAAAGACAACTTCATTCATATCTTACGCACAAGTTCAAATATGAAAAAGAGGCTGCAAAACCCATTTTCTGCTTTCTACTGGAAAGTTCTTACCTTCCATCTCCATATCCTCCGGTTCGCTGAGCTGCTGCTCGCCGGCTTTCTGTTGCTGCTGCTGCGTGTGGTGATGATGGTGGTTCATGTTCGCAGCTGTTGTTGTGGTGGTCGTGATGCGGGGCTCCTTGCTATCTATGTTACCCTCGACCTTGTCCAGGGTCGCTTCGTTAGGGAGTTGGGTTCTGGACTGCTGGTGAGGTGTGGTAGGATGCGGAGGTGGGGTGGACAGGTCGAGCCTTGGCGGCCGGGCCTGCTCTGTTGCGACCTCGGCCTTGTCCGCTGTCAGCGCCGGGGAGTGAGGAGGGGAGGTCGGCGGGGGAGCGGGTAGAGAAACGCGGACGTATTTGCTCGCTATTCGCCCAATCTCGGCGCCGTTGGTGGGTGCGAGTCGCTGTCTGGCTGCAGGGGATGGGATGGTAGGACTGGGGCCCCGAGGGGGGAGGCCCGCTGTAATGAGCTAAATTAATCGGGCTTCACCCCGGGAATTGTGGGGTAACGGGAACTAGTAAGATAACGCACAGCACGACCTGCACCTTAAGGAACAAAAACCCTGTTTATAGCCAACACCAAGCTACCTGACACTCGGCAGCCAACTCGTGATATAGGTACAACAACAATGAAAACAAAAGCTCATTTGATAATGACACACATTCAACAACTTTGTCTACGATATCCCCAGTCCGTATGCTCCTCCGATTGTCCCTCGTCTGGGGGCGAGCGGAGAAAGAAGCTATCCATTCAAAGCCGTTAGGAACCCTGAAGAGCACTAACGTTGATGTGGATTTGGAAGTTCGCGAAGATGAGAGCGGCCACGGCCTGACATAAAACAATCCTCCGAACCGACCCTAACACGATAAACGACAAAATGCGGCACCTCGGTGCATTCCAGGCTAGCCTCTTGCTTCTGATGAGGAAGGTGCCCGGTCACACGACGTTAGCCTGAGCAGTGTAGCTCTCAACCCGCTCCTCCCGTACGGCTTCAGATGTGTTCAGTCTGAGCTAAATCTCAAAATGGCGGACGCGCTCTTCTCTGTAATGTCACATCCGCATGGAGATCCAAACACAGGCCCATCCCCGGCCATGATTACGTCCATGATAAATGATCGGGATCAAGCATATGATACAGGGGGAATGAAATATAATAATGAATTAAATGTTGATCTACAAAAAAACAAACAAAAAAAACAAACATCAACGACAACATCCGATATGACAACACTAAAGGCCAGTCACACCGCAGTGGCAGTAGATAAAACAAGAGCCCACAACCACAACACGGTTTTAGGACAATAACATTATAAACGAGCAGTATATTGGGTAATTTGTTAAGGGGGGCTATATTTACGAGCAGGACACTTTCTTTAAATAGAAGTAGAGAATCGACTCTAAGCCGTTAAAAGCAGGTGTCGAATTTGCGAAGCAAAAAATAGCGGTTGTCATAAAATAAATGTACTATAATAAAATGATGATTTTATATTGCTGGCTGTTGTCAAAAGACCTACAAACAACGTGAACCCACACGTGACTTTATATCCACTGCATGATTATTAAGAAGTGTCTGAAAACAGCACATTGAAAGTTGATTGAAAGACACATTTACAGGTGCGCGGGGGTGGGGGTTACTTCCCCAACTTCGTAAAGCTTAAGCTCTACTGACGTTTAAGGGCTAATTACGTTTCAAGACAACTTTTTTTTGTATCAAAAATCCTTTCATTCGAAATTATGATGATTTAGAAAATGACATTCAACGATATTTTGCTGATCCACTCACAAATAATAATAATAAAAACACTGAGGATCTTCCACTTGGTAGTCGACGGCCTTTCCCATCTCGCTGCAGGACAGAGAGATTCAGAGGATGTTTTGTTCCCACAGACTTTGTATTTCTTTTGTAGATGAAATGAGACATGAGCCTTCAGACAATTGAATTTCCCTTGGGGGATCAGTAAAGTTCTTCTTCTTCCTCTTTTCTTCTCAATGAAAACAATAACAGCCATAATTATAATAACAGCAATAATAATATGAAAATTATCATCATTTTATAGTTATTATAGTTATTGCTGTTTTTATTAAAGTGTTTACTAATTTCTATTATAAGTTTGGGTTTATTTAGGTTTCTAAAGTGACCATTTAAGATAAGACATAGATCACCAAAAGGAAATTCAATATATTTCAATACATCTGCACTACTGAAACCCCATCATCTGTAGAGGCAACGGGCATCTATGTGATTGTGGGTCAATAGCACCATCCAGTGGAGAACGTTAAAAAAAAAGACATAGTTTCAAAATGGTTTAAAACGGGAACAGATTACCACTTTTTAATATCTGTCGTCATTAAGAAAATTTGTTTGAGCGGCTTCGTTTTTAAAAAAAATAAATAGCATCTGAGACAAGTATGAACATGTATTAACCCTATAGAGTAAATCCTATAGTTCCCCTTTGAAAGAGAGAAAGCTGGTTTATGAAAAACACATTTTTATGTTATTATATATCTATATATAATTCTAATTTTATTTTAGAGCCGTTCATGTTACAAAGCATTTTCACGACAAAACTTGCACTTTCTAGCTAGCTTTAGTAACATTGAATCTTTCATGTGTTTCCTTTGTGTCAATACAGTGACTGACGTGTGTGATAACCAATTAAAATCTGAAAATAGATCGGTAAGCCACCCTGCAGTGTCTTTTTTGCCCATCATTGTTGACTACTCGTGCAATGGGCGGGATTAAGCGCACAGCAGGGTAGTATGAGGAGTATATATCCGGACGTCGGCGGCTAGGAAAAACAGTTAGCTAAGCCGACTGTCACAGATGTCGAGAAATACCAGCGTTGCGTTTTAGTACGAAATAATAAAATACCACCAGTATTCATGACTTCTCTCACATAATTCGTCAAACGCTATACCTTTAAACTCATTTTACACACCAACAGCGAGTTTTCATCGACTTTGGTGCACTAAATGGAGGACAAGAAGGAAGACGGCGACTCGGAGATACAGGAACACGGACCCGAGCACTGGTTCTCAAAATGGGAGCGGCAGTGTTTGGCCGAAGCGGAGCAGAGGGAACCAACTGAGGAGGAGGCCGACAACGATCAGGATAAACTGTGGCATCTTTTCCAAAACTGTGCCACTGCTGTGGCCCAGTTATACAAAGGTTCAAACCCGCGCTCTGATTATGTTAGTCTGAGGACTCACTCCTAGAGTACATTTGTCCTGATCAGATACCGGACAACCTACCGAGCCGAACCCGGAGCTGCTGTTAGCGGCGGTATCAGTGGGATGCTAACTAGCTAGCTAGTTAGCTACCTCGCTGGCCAGTACTGGGCAACGTTTACAGCTGATTTTGCAATGCTAAATTTAGCTAGCCTATGCTATCAAGCAAAAATAGTAATGAAGTCGAATTTCTTGTAATGCAGTCTTTTCGACTGGCAATCAACCATTGTTTTACTGAGAGAAAAAGACAACAGGTCCAAGCGTCGTTGATAAAAGCTTGTTGACACAAAGTTAGACAGCTGATGATCGCTACCCTGACGTTAGCCTGGCTAGTTACAAAATGGCGATGGTAACAACAATCGTAGCTACGCGACATTCCCAGATGACAGTCTGCTGTGTGCTGTCAGTGTTACCATCTGTTATACTGGATACCATCAGCTGCTGAAAAGTGCCAACAACATGTAAAGTTAACGAAACAAAGGCGTACCCTGTTCTTAAACTCGCAGTTTGCTGCTGAGTTTGCAGATAGCCAGGCAGTGAGAGCTTTTCTTATTATCACAAAATGGCGAGGACAGTATTTGTTGGTCGAGAAAATATCGGTTTGTCTATATTCTACTCTGATCGCGTAGTTTTAGACTGAATAAATCCCGGTACAAACAGGCGAAGCCCGGCTTCTGTATATGCTTCTTATTTTGCCTGGGTGTTTTCCATGGCTTAGCAACTTTCTTGCTGAGGGGGCAATTAAGTTGTGCTTCTTTGCTAAACAAGCTGCTACCAAGTTGGCCATCTAGCGCCGGAGGACAGTTATTTATATGCCCAACTATGTCCATTGAACTGCAGATACGAGACAAAACGGCGAAAGAAAATTCACTTTAGTCATTTAATTATTTAGCTGATTTACCTTTCAGGTGTTGAGTTGTCCTTCAGTCACATTAATCATGGGTGCTTGGTGTTAAATAGCGACAGCATTATGTACAGACACTAAATATATTTCCTCTTTCCTTCCACAGACAGAGTTTGTCATCAGCAGGGCCTTTCATTGTGGGTACCATTTCAGAACTCTGCCACAGCAGTAACTAACCTCTACAAAGGTATTTCACCATATTCATCTCCACACTTTCTTTGTGCCTTTGAGCAAGTGGTATTTGATCTGACAACTTGTGGGCCTGTCGCTGTTATTGCGCTTTGTCCTGTCAATGTAAACTTCTGGCTGTCATTAGACTTATGGACATGTTCCTGATCAATACATTCACCTGATGTAGTAAATACAGACCTGGTCATGATCACTCTTATCTGTAATGAATCAATCGGTTTTTCCCAAGGGGGTTGTAGGTTCTTGTCAGTCTGTAAGGGAGGGAGAAAATGGCTCAGTTTCTAAACTTTCACTATCTGGAAGGATGTCCATTGTGAATACTTGGCCAGTCTAATGCAAATCAGTACTACAGCTCTACCATAAATGCTCCAGGAAGTTCCTTATGTTCATTATTGAAGACATATTGGCAAATGGAGTGCTGTTCTGGAGCATGTGATACTGAAGGCGTTTTGTTCATTTCATTGGCAAACTAAAAGGGAGCAAATCATCAGCAATCCCTTTCAATAGAAAACACTCCAGCACACCACCAACTCCTAGCAAAACTTCAGCAATTACTTCTAATAAACAGTTCTTACCTGTCTGAGCATTTCAGCAAAAAATACTGACAGAGAAGCTTCATTGAGGTAGAATCTCTGGTAGAGCTATTGTGAGTATTTCTGGTGCATGTTCTTTTAGACCAAGGGTACAATACTTGCTCTGATCTTTGAGATGATTATGATGAAGGATGAAGGATTTGTATTCTCATTGAGTTGTCCACTATCACAGAGAGTGTAGAGGCACATCAAAGAAGCTTTGACCGGGGCCTCCAGATAGGACACCAACGACGCAATAAAGTGAGTCGATATCCTTTGTTGCCTTTTATGAGGCACCTCTATTTTGTGCTTAGACTGATCATGTCATCAGACATCCCAGTCATATGTCCTGACAGTTAAGAATGAGGTGCTTATATATGACAACTTTTAGGTGAAAGAAAGTGTGATGTGTCAGGGTTCTTTTAAACAAAAGCCAGCAAATTTCCATTAGCTGATGGATCACTCTTGTTTGGATTACAGGACATGTTGGCCTGGGTGAAAAAGCGTCGGAGAACCATCCGGAGGGAGGATCTTATCAGTTTCCTCTGCGGCAAAGCACCACCACACAGGAGTAGCAGGGCCAGCACCCGGCTGACTATGGTGGCCCCAAGCCGGGCTAACTCACCAGCTGAAACTGGTTCCTCTGTGGAGGCAGACCTTCAGCCTTTCAGGGAGGCCATAGCTCTGCACGGTAAGAGTATTTGAGGCAAATCTGACAAATGATTGATTCATCCCATGGGGTCATGTGATGTAGCATCATAAAACGTGGTACTGCTGGTTTATGAAGTGGGTGTATAGAGCCACTGAGGCTGAATATGCGCTGTTTTAAGAATAAGAAGAACTTTCTTAATCCCCGAAGGGAAATTCAATTGTCTGTTGTCTCACTTGATTTGTCTCTAAAAGTTATCTACTATTTACACAAGAGTTATAAAGCCTGATGGCTGTCAGTACAAAAGATCTTCTGAATCTTTCTGTCCTGCAGCAAAGTCATTATTGGGCATGCTAACATGGGGAAGCTCGCTGCTTGGTCAAAAGAGCTAGACTTTGCCAATAAATCACAGATTCTCAGTTTGAAATATCATCCGGATTGTTCACTTAAGTGCTAATTCACTGTGCTGGGGATCAACAGAATTGCGATGCTGTCCCAGCACTGAACTACAGCAGAATATACTGCTCACTAAATGTGTTTTTGAGTGTGTGTCATTCCTGTGCTGAGTTGTTGTACTCACAGGTGTCCCAGAGATAAGGGTGTGTGGTGCACGGGTGTGTTGGTATTAGCAAATGACAGAAGAGAGCCTCACTTAGCTGTGTGTGTGCGCGCATGTGTGCGTATGTGTTTACAAGTACAATCATCTCACTTCACTAGCAGTTTTTCTAATTACATCATTGTATGTTTGCAGATGCAGCTGTGCAGATCAGTCATGTATGTAAAGAGCAATGTATTGACATTTCTGTTGTGCTGTTAGCACCATCAAACGTTTTAGATTATCTAAAGGTCTCCAGGTTCCAAAAGGGGCCATTTTAGGGAGGAGCTTAGGTCATGTCAGGTTGAATGATGTGAGGCATTTGGTGGTTGAAGTTACAGACAAAAGTTCAGTGTATGTCAGGGGCTTTCAGTTATCTCTTCTCTCAGTTATAAGAAACATCACTATTAGTCTGTATTTAGACTGACGTGAACAAAGTGTGTTTTTGTCTCACTGCTTTGAAATCCTCTCAGGTTGGAGATGGAATTGCTTGTTGATAGTCTGTTACATTGTGGTGTGAAGTCACAGACACTAATGCCAAAAGAAATCCCACCACATACATCAACTTTTTAAAACCATCCCTTTGATTCATTTGGACTCGAATTATATAACCAAATGATGGCTCATGTCTTCTCATAGGCTATTTAAATTGATAATTTTTTTGAAAAACATCTCAACAATGCAGTTCTTCGAAGGCTTGAACCTGACCCCTGGGGTTCTCAGAAATCCAAATGAAGACAGTAACGGACCCTGACCTAACCATCTCAGTGACTTTTCCAAAATTAAAGCTGCTTACCTGCTTTGCCCTTCCATTCATTCGGAGGATATCTCACAAGGCCACCAATATCAATTACACTTTACTTCTTAGTTTCATGTCAGACATACAGAACACAATTTTTAGCAGTCTCTTTTGGGTTTTAATTCAACAAAATCAGAAGAAAAAAACTCAGTTTTTATAGTTGATCAGTGTTATTCAATTCATAAAGTTAATTGACAGTGTCTATTGACTTTTAGTTTTAGTGTTGGTTGTACACAGTAGAGGGTAATGAAGCATCTGAAAATACCGGAAGAAGTGACTTCACTTGTAGCAAAATACCAGCATAGCAACTTGTCACAAGTTGCTATTAGAGAGTACAAAGTCTCTGTCCAAGCAGTTGGCTTGCCTCACATCAGAATCACTGACTGATATGGTAAAAAAAAAAAAAACTCAACTTGATGTTTGTGCCAAGTATATCTCTGTCTTGTTTGAGTTCTTCAGTATTGGTTTTCCTTGTCGAGGTCATTGAGCTGGTTTAAAGCGAGTCTGTTCATCTCTTGATTCTTTTGCCAGTGACACTCTTCCTCTCCATCCTGCCTTTTCTCTCTCAGGTCTGAGTGGAGCCATGGCGAGTATCAGTGTACGGTCTGGTACTCCAGGATCACCAACACATGTGAGCGGGAGCAGCAGTAATGGAGGCAGTACAGGTGGCAGTGGCTCCTCTGGCTCTGGGCCAGTGTGCCGCAACAGGCGTAATGGGCTCCAAGATGTCGACCTGAACACTTTCATCTCAGAGGAAATGGCCCTGCATCTGGACTCTTCAGGCTCTGCCTCTTCTGGAGGGGGAGGAACCAGGAAACGAAACTCCACCCAGTGTAGTGATGTCATCACAGACTCCCCCACGCACAAGCGCAACAGGATGATCTGATCTGCTGCCTGCCTATGTGCATGAGGGGGTGTGGGGTAGGGAGGGGGCCTTGGAAGCCAAGGCTAGGAAAAGGGGGATGGACAGGCTTATGTGGGGCAGATGTGTGCAGGACCAGACAGACACTTGACTGTGCAGAAGACCCCCAGCTGACAACACAAGCAGGGACTGAAGGTCTGTGTTCACTCTTTTGAGACGTTGAACCAGTTCTGTTCCTTATCTCCTG